>JARJLG010000321.1:0-79302 GCA_029448575.1 Mycena maculata
TCGCGGGGACAGAGGTCGAGGTCGCGTGGACGGCGCTCGCTGCGCTCATGGCCCTGGGCCCCAATTTTGTGCGCCCGCACCTCCCACAGCTGCTCGTCCTGTGGCGTAACGCGCTCCCGAAACCAACGAGCAAAGACGCTGGGGCGGCGGCCGGACGCGGGCCCGCCGAGTGGGGCTTCCTGCTGCATGTGAGGGAGAGCGCGCTCGGCGCCGTGCTGTGCTTCCTGAGGCATAATTCGGACACGTTGGTGACGCTCGATGTGGCGCGGCGCATCGCGTCCGTGCTGAGCAACGCGCTGCTGTTCGCGAACAATTTCATCAGCCCCGCGGTGCAAGACGCGCTTGGGCTTTCGGACCCGACGTCACAGCAGGCGCTACAGCAGGGCGCGCAGAAGGGGCTGCCGCTCCCCGCGCGCGAAGCGCTCCTCAGGCGGCGCGTGCATCAGTGCTTTGCGGCGCTGGGGTTCAGCGGGATCACCGACGCGACGCAGGCGACGCTGCTCCAGTCGTGCGTCACGCTCTTTGCAAGCCCCGAGGGGTATGCGGGCGCCGGGAGTGCCGTGCAGGCGGCGATTGCGGCGTCGTCGGGGACGTTTACGGGTATATGGGCAAGCGGGGATGGGTACGCGCATGGTGTTACGTTTATTGAGATTGGGAACGAGATAGAGGAAGACGGGAACGGGAAGAAGGTGAAGGAGAGTGATCAGCTGCATCGGGATTCGGTGGAAGTGGCTATTGATAGCTTGGTAAGTTTTTGGTCTCTTCTTTCGTTCCTTGGCCTCACCGTCGCTTAGCTTCGGAAACCTGTTCTTGGCGCATGCGAGCACGACCCTCTTTCGTTATGTCAGGCGCGGATATCGAATGCTGAATATCAGCTGGAAGAGCCTCCGCCATCAACGACGGCTGTCGTCGACACGGCTATCGAGTTGTTCGCCCAATTGCTTCCTCTGCAGGATCTCACGTCCACCGTCAAGATCTTCACCTTACTCCTCGAGTCTGTACGATCGCCCAAGCTGGAGAAGAACGCGGGTAGGAAGGCGGCGGTCTTCATCAATGCTGCTGTCGCGGTGGTCCTCGCGTTGCGTCAGGCTATGACAAGCACGCAAAATCGCCGGGCGAAGGACACGTTTGGGAGCTCACAAATCACGAATCTGCTTTCCCCATTCCTCAAAGTATGTGTCTTTGTGTTTCTATTTTCTCTACTCCCACTGATGGATCGACTCAGGATGCGTTGGTCGACGGAGATCTGGTTCTTCGATCCGCAAGCAGCGAATCGATCGGCCGTCTTGCGAATCTCGCGGGGACCGGCTTCCTTACCGGGCAAATCAAGCTCCTCGTCGATCAAGTGGTGAATAACCGGGATCCCCATGGGCGCGCTGGGTGTGCGCTCGCCTTTGGCGCCATCTACAGCCATGTCGGTGGCTTGGCGGCCGGTCCTCTCCTCAAGACGACCGTGAATGTCTTGATGTCGCTCAGCAACGACCCGCACCCGGTCGTCCACTTCTGGGCGCTCAATGCCTTGGGGCGAGTGATGCACGCCGCCAGCCTCGCCTATGCGCCGTTTGTACCAAGCACATTGGGCATGCTCTTGAAGGTGTACTTGATGGAGTCGCACGAGCGCGAAGGCGGAACGCTCCTCAACGCCAATCTGAGCGGCGATTGCCCCGCGTACCCTGTCGTGTGCCAGATCACAGATGCGGTTATCACGATACTCGGGCCGGATATGCAGGAGTCGTCGAGGACACGCACGCTCGTGCTAAATCTGGTGCATGAATTCTCGCTGGAGAACGACGAGGGAATATGTGTCGAAGCGATCAAGTGTATGCAGCACTTTTTGATGTTCGCGCCCGAGCACGTCGACATTCCGGACTTGGTGAACCAGTTCAGGACCCATTTGGCGTCGTCTCGACGACCGCTCAAGCTCGCTTCGATCAACGCGTTGTATCAGCTTGTTCAGAAGGACGCGCTCTCGATGTCTCGGTTAGGCGGCGATCGGCTCGTCGAAGACCTGTTTGGAATGCTCGACGACGACTCGTCTGTGCAGGGCGTCCGGGACGTCATCACTAGTTGGCTTCAGCAGACTGTGGTGCACAACCCGTCCGCGTGGATCGATCTCTGCCAACGAATCATGTCGCGCACCACTGCATCGCAACAAGTCGCCGATGCTGCGTCGGGCCAAGGTCTGCGCGACGACGAGGGCGAGTCGCTCAATTTCGCCATGTCATCGCAAGATGGGGCTGCCGGAGCACGCAAGCTGTCGACTTCCCGATGGAGAACGCAGCTCTTCGCTCTGGAATGTTTGCACAAAATATGTACCATCGTCGCCAGCAGCGGGAGGAAAGAGCATCTCGATATCAAGTATGCGCGGGGTATAGGCATTACTTCTTCCGGTCTTTTGTTCTCCCGCGTCCCCGATCTCATCAAGATGGCATTCACGGCGTCAACAGCCTATGTCACCGAAATCCGACTCGAGGGGCTCGTCGTATTGCGGGATGTCATCGAGGTACCCAATCTTTGGCTATAGTCCGGAATCCTTCTCACCCGTTTTCTTTTTTGGCAGATCTTCGCAGCCGCACCAGATCCAGCGTATGATGATGCCCTTCTTCTGGAGCAGCATCAAGCACCCATTACTGCTGCCCTCACGCCCGCATTCTCATCGGATTCGACACCCGAAATTTTAGCATCTGCTGTCCACGCATGTGCGGTTTTCGTGGGCTGCGGCGTGGTCAAGGATGTCAGTCGGATGGGGCGTATCCTGAAACTGCTCACCGTCGCCCTTGATCAGTCCAAAGGTCGTGAATTTCCTTGTTGGGTCGTTCTCTTCTAACGCCCAGTGCAGACTCGGGCATGTTGTCATTGGGCGATACGGGCGAATTGAGCCCCAATGCATCCGCCATGCTCAGAATCTCGACGTTATCGGCTTGGGCGCAGCTCGAGATCGCCAGCACCAAGCAAGCGTATCTGACCGATGTTCTCAAGCCTTATCGGGCTACTCTCGCCTCGTTGTGGTTAGCATCTCTTCGCGACTATGCGAGCATTCGAATCGACTCGGAATTTTTGCACGATACGTCCTCGGTGGCGCTCGACTCTTCTTATTCGAGTCTAGGTAAAGAAGTGTTGTTACCAGTACGTCGCATCGCCAAGAACTGTTTCTTTTCACTAAAAGTGTACGCAGTACTATGCGAATTCGTGGTCTGTGATCCTCCAAGCAGTGGCCACCGCTATGCAAGTCAACGACCCTCACATCCTAGCCGCCATGGATGGCCAGGAGCTTGGCAAACATGCGACGGCTCCAGTGAAAGAGGCTCGGCGAGAAGAACCGACCATGTTCTTCTTCATTGTGTTCGGGCTGGTGTATGAAGCGCTTGCCACTGCGTCCACCGAGTCGAGTTCTTCGACGGCGTCTCGCCAATCGACGGTGGTCGCTACGCTCCAGACCCTCAAGTGTCTCGTCAGGCCGGAATACGCCGGAACCGCAATAATGGAGCCCGCCATCTTTGACGAATTCATCAGCCTCTGCTACCGGATGGCGATGACGGAGACCGCGGCGATCCAAATCCACCTTGTCGAAGTATTGACGATCATGGCTGCAACGCAGGACCACACGCCGAAAGAGTCAGTCGACACGCACTGCCTTCCATTCAATTTTTTACTGATACCCGAATTCTCTAGCTCTGACCCTCTCTCACATACCTCGCCCCGAGCGCACTGTCTGAGAATATGCTCCCATATCTTGCGCCATTCGACATCAGCATCGAGGGGCTCTATCATTCGTACGTGATGCGCTCATCGAAATCTATTCTTTGCCTTGAAAACTAATCCCCCCTTAGAGGGTGAGGTCCCGGATCGTATCAAGATGGTCATGGCCACTTTCGCTGCCTTTGTTTCTGTTGGCACATCAATAAAATCTCTGCAAAGAGAGGATGTGCGGGCAGTAGGCATTCTTCTGTATAACGGTGAGCGCATTCTTGTTTGTCGACTGCGGAGGCTAACATGCACGTAGAGCTCCTTAAAGACGAATCCTCGGAAATCGATCTGGCTGGCCCGACATTACCCGCTCTCAAGTCCTTACTTGACCTACCCACAGCTTCCCCAGAAGCGAGCGAGCGTTACAGCCGTCTTATTCACGGTCTCATCTCAGCTTGCTTACTGAATGTCGATGAAATGGGGTAAGTTCCCCGTAACACTGCCTGAGTACTATCGTCGCTTATGACTCTCTACCCAGTGGTCGTCAAGGAACGATTTCCGCGAAGAAGATTAAGAACAACCTTCTCGCCGCAGTTCTCATTTTGACTGTCATTCCGACGTCAATCAAGGTCGGGGCGGCGGTGATCGAGCATTGTTGTTTCTTGATCACACAGAAACTCCTCGACGCCGGCGAGGTGAGCTAAATGACAACGGGCAGCAGGCCGATATTCATCATTCCATTTAGATGTCGCTACCCGCTTCACACTGCGCTAAAACGCTGATTATGGCGTCCACCTCGGGCAACGCTATGCTGCAGCAGTGTGCGAAGATGCTCATCCCAGGGCTCATTGAATATATCGCAAAAATGGCCCCTCTCGTTAGCGACGGATCCATCAGCGAATCCCATGCCGCTGCTATTGGTGAGGTCTGGAAAGCGTTCTCGTCCTTCTTTACTTCTGTTTCAGAGAATCACAGTGAGTGTCGCGACCCATATATACCCTAGCTCCTTGTTGATCACTTCACTCACCAGAGACACGCTTGTTGGGCGTATTGCTTCCGACGATCACACTGCTCTTATCGAATCCCCAGGCCGCAGCGACGCCAGTCGTAGCTCAGGCCATTAGAGAGCTTCTGACATACGCGACGTCTTCGCCAGCGGCCTTTAAAGAGGCTGCGGGAAAACTTGATCCACCGACGAGAGAATTACTGGAGCAGTCAGTAAGGCGTGCCGTCGGTGGCGGGAGCACGACCACCGCCGCGCAAAATGCAGCAAAGCCTCAGATTTCTCTGCGATCCTTTTAGCTATACTTACTCACCACTGTAGCCTTACACCCCGCATTTCATTTGCTTGTAATCTACTAATTCTACATTACAATGTGACCTAAAAGGGCCCACAGACACATAACTAAGAACCAGTAATGGTGGGTACGATTTTAGGACGGTAGCGGAGGCGCAAACGGTCCTCCTCTTCCTCGAGCGCGGAACCCACCTCGTCCTCCTCGTCCGTGATCCGGGAAATTGGGAGCAAAACCTCTGCCACGGAAACCGGGGGAAGGGACGAAGACCCCGCGTCCTCGACCGAACGGAGGACCGCCACGCATGACATTTGCATTGGGTGCGATATGCGGCGCCGCTTGTATAACGGGGACGAGCGCTGGAGTGACAGCACCTCCCCGCGGGTGCACGAACCCGCCACGAGGTGCGAACCCACGTCCTCCGCCGCGGTTCGGGTTCGACATGATGGCAATGGGGGATTGGCTGGAAAGATTGTGAGGAGTATTTCAGACCTCGAGAAAAGACGTACTGGGATGGCGGCGGCCTGAATCCAGGCGCCGGAGCCTGTGCAGGGGGGCCGAATCGTTGGCGAGGAGCCGTCGGAGGCTTGTTTTTAGCAGCCTTGGGAGAGGTGGATGTAACAAATTGGGGATTTGTCAAGTTGAGACAGGTATTGAATTCCACAGTCGATCCACGATACTGTGAGCACCTGCGTCGCATTAGACCAACAACAGGAAGAAGAACGGCCGGCGGTGACTTACCGGTCCCCTAGCGTTATGCCCGACATGAAGGGCACGTCCCAGACGACGTCCATCGACTTGGCGTTCAGACCAATGACGACGCCCTTGACAGAAAGCGGCACGCCGCCCGAGTCTTGGACCATCGTCACCCGATCACCCAGGGAAAAGTGCTGCGTTTGTAACCGGTAGACAGCATGCGAGGGCTTGAGAACAGCCTGCCGCGGGATCCCTTTGACGATCGCCTTCTTAATCGCCGAGGTCGACTTGTTAGCGGTGAAGCTATCTGCCAGCTTCTCAATTTCCGTGACGGTTTCCTGGATAGTCGGTTAGGATGATATAATAAAGGAAAACTAACGAGTATCGTACCTTTGTTAATTGATCACAGAATAGGGAAACCGGCTCGAAATCCCGTACTCCCTTGGTCTTGAGCCAAGCTTTGACCTCCTTGACGCGGGCATCGGGATCAGGGACCCGCAGAATGTCAGAAGCCTTGGCGATCGCTATTCAAAATCTCAATATTCGCTCGTCGTAGGTAAATGGGTCACCCACCGTCCCCGTTCCCATCGAGCGACTGGAAGACCTCAGGGAATTTGGCCTATGGAAAAGAGCATTAGAGTTGGGAGAACAAGTGGCCCTTTCATGCACGTACCTTGTACTCGCGGATGAGCTCGATCGCCTTCTCACTAAACTCCCAATGACGCTGCTCCTTGCGCGAGTAGTCGATAACCTTCAAGGCCTTGGCCTCGAACTTGAGACTGAGCCCAAGATTCGTCTTCTGGTTGTCGGACGTGATGACGAGGAAACTCGAGGTAATCTTGGACAGCCCGCGCCCCGACAGCCCGACCATATCCGCCACCTTGAAGGAGGGGAAGTACCGCCTAGACTGGCGTTGGTCAACAATGGTTTTGAACTTGTCGTTCTCGGCCTTGTCTGACGGGAAGAACTGGAGCGACCATGAGGATGGGATAAAGCGTATGGAGCAGATACATACAGCGAGAATGACGGAGAGCGTGATGTCCGTCGTGGCCGATACCTGAGCGGCCACGCCATACGCATGCTCACCCAAAAAGAATATCTTGCTTCCTTCCGGGAACTCCTCAGACAGCGCAGGCGCCTCCCGCTCCAGGAAGCGCGGGTCTTCAGACGAGACTTGGGACAGCGTCATCTGAACCGCATGTTCTTGCTCCTTGTCCGGGCCCTCGTAGTCCTTGACAAACGCCCCGGTCTCCAGGCGTTTCAGGCCTATCGGGATCAAGGGTCAGAATTCGCACGAATACAAGACGTAACACCGACCCTTCAATGGCCGGACATGGAGGAGGATATCAACGGCCCCGGTGATAACCCCCGACCGCTTCGAGTACGTCTGCTCGATCCGCTCCGCCTTCATCTTCCAATGCCCGAGCCCGTGGGGCGCGTGCGGGTTCGATATAACCTTCTCAGGGCTGCCGGGCACGACCGTCATCTTCTCGTACTTGAACAGAGAGTCGGAGACCGCGACGACGAGCCCCTCTGTCAGGAACGGCCACCCGATGAACGTGCGCTGCCCGACCATCTCGCGTGCGACGTCCTCCGTCTTGCGGTTCTCGTGCGGGTTGTCGATGTGCACGACCATCGATTTGTTGCGGCTCTCCGTGCCGTGCACGTTGACGCCGTGGAAGCCGAGCACCGCCGTGTGCGGGAGAGTCTTGAGCGACGGGAACCCAGCAAGCGCCTCCGCGCCCAGGAACACGCCGTCGCACAGGCCGTCGATGAGATGCAGCCCGTCAAGCGTGGGGAGGTCGAACGGCTCCATGATGCATGTGCACCGATACAACGGGGGGAAGAACCCTGGGAGCGACGACGGGTATTCTGTCGGCTCCCCTTGATTGTACATAAACCTGGTACTTGTGCCCCAGCTGTTTCGGTGCCTTTCTTCGGCTGTGAGACGGTTCTCCCGCGCTGAGAGCGACGACAATTAATCCCATAGCTACCTGAATAATAACAGAGAATCCTACATTGCATCGCCGATAACAGCCTGTCTTCTTGAATGAATGGGATCTTGACGATCGCCTCCCAGTCCTGCTTCTTCCCGTTGAGATCCTGCTCAAACTCCAGGGGATAGAAATCAAGGATCGGCGAACTCGCGCTGTACATCAAATCCTGCATGAGTGGTATGTCAGAGCCACAATCGAGGCACAGATCTCGAAAGTACCTGATACGCGAGCGGAATAAGCTCCTTGCTCGCCGCGGGCAGCACGCCCATCAGCTGCTCGAACGGCTTGAATGGCCGCCCCAGCTCAAATTTAAACTCCATCTTGTCCACACCCCGCAAATCTACGAACAATTTTGTTAACGGAGCTGTTCTCCCAAAAAGAGCCAAGCACTCACCCGATATTCTCGGCGCATAATGATAATTGTAGAACCACCCCCACGACGCAACGCCACTATAGTAATAGTGCATCACCCACTGCAGCCCCTCGACATACCGGAACGCTAGATCCCCCATCTCCTTCGGGTCGTCATACGAGATCTCGAGTTTCCCCTACACGCGTCGCTCAGCATGATTCCATCTATAGCGGAGGACCGGCCGTCACGTACCTTGTAGTACCCCCGCTTCCACTCGTCCATTTTCTCCATCAGGGACCGTTCGTGGCGCGCATCAAACCCGCCGTCCTCGTCATCGTCTACTACATGCGCCTTCTCGTATTTCCGCAGCACCCGCTCGACCGCTGCGCGCCCTTCCGGGTCCTCCTCGTCCTCGCTATTGTCCACATCCTCCCAGTCCGCCTCGTCCCCCTCCCCCTGATGGCCATTTTGCGTCCCGCCATCCGCGCCCGCCTCCTCCTCCAAAAGCGCCCCCGGAAACCGCCACGTCACCAAATTCCTGTCCTCCTCGTCAAACTCGTCCCACCGCAGACCGAGGTGCAGGTCCTCCGCAAGGGTCGTGATAAACTTGCGTTCCCGCGCAGGGAAGTCGTTCCGCATGGCCAGCATCGCCGTACTCCTATCGTTCCTGTTCTCCGTTACAAACGCCTTGACCTTGTCGAATATCTCCCGCTGCGGCCGTGTGAGCACCAACTTGGACCGTTTCCGCCCTAGCTCCAGCTCCTTCAAATGCTTCACCTGCTTCCCCTTGTACCAGTTGAGGTCCGCGTACTCCTTCTCGAACACCTCCTGCTCCCACAGCGCCATCTCGTCGAGCACGACCTGCAGACGCTTCGTGTTGATCTTCCCGCTCTCATTCATGTACCCGTCCAGGCCGGGCAGCACCTTCTTGTACACATCAAACAACTTCTCGAGCCCGTTCTCGTGGATATGGAGGTCGGGCAGATTCGGCAGGAAGTCGTTACCGACAAAGGCGGCGAGGAGGATAAAGTCGTCGATGACGTGTTCGAGGCTGTACTCGAAGGCGAGCACGGGCTCGATGTCGCGGAACTCGAGGTCGAGGTACTCGCGCATGAGGGAGAGGTGGAGGAGGTAGAAGTTGATCGCCTCGAGGCTCGTGCCGCCCTTCTTGCGCGACGCGGGACCGAACTTGACTTCCTCGCGCAGCAGGCAGAAGTGAGGGTCGTGACTAAGTAGGCTGAGCATGACGAGGTCCGCGTCGAGCCCGTAGAGGCAGTGGCGTACGTTCGGGTTGTAGTCCGGCTGCGCGCGCGAGAGGCGGATGTACTCCATGATCTTGTGCTCGCCCTCGCCCGGGACCTCGTGCCCAGACAGCACGACCTCGATATCCCGCCAGTTCGAGTCCTCCGTTATCTTCTTGTTGACGAAGTACCGTAGCTGCTCGGAGAGACGAGCCATGAAGGGCGTCCCGGGGGTGATGCAATTGCTGTCGAACGCCTTTTCCTCCGGGAGGGTCTCGCCCTTCTGCTCCGCCTTCTCGCGGATCTCCTGGGCCTCCTTTGCGGTCCTGAACCGCCGGCTCCGTTGTTGGTTCATCTTAGCGCGGGGAGCGACACCGTCGACGGCCATGAAGAAGAGCTTCTTGGGCTTAATCTTGCCGAAGAGGTGGTCCACGTACGCGAATATGGAGGTGAATATTTGTTCCTCACATAACCGGAAATGGGCGTCCTCGTCATTAGGATGCGAGCCTAGCATACGTATGAGAATTTGAGCATGTTAATGGACAGAAAATGCACAGTTATGGATGATCCCATTGAAATCCAGGTACAGGTTGTCTACGAGAGTTAGGACGGCGACGGCCACGCAATGAACGCATACCGAACTCGGGGATCTTGTTCTCTTGTATGAGTTGGGAGGTCAAGGGGTAGCGCTCGCTGTAAACAGTCAGTATATGTCCCGTAGAACCAGAGCACGACTGTACGCACGAAATATAACGAAAGAACTTGGTGCAAAACGCGAGTTATTGGGGCTCAAATACAAAAGTGTAAAGACTCAAACCTTGGGGATACCTTTACAATACAGTTAGGATGTAAAATGAAACCACAAACAGCGCAACTGACCCATTGTGGAGCTGCAAGCGAGTGGGTCGTGAATGTGATGGCAGAAGCCGTCGGCGGCAGAACTCAACAACGCCAAGTACTCGACACTGCCACTCCAGCCATTGACCATAACCAGTCATGACTCAAGAACCAGTCCAGCACTTGAGTGTCGAGATCTGCAACTCAGAAAGTCTGCGAGGTAAATTACGCTCAGTGCGCTCTGAACGGATGCCACGGGTGCCATAGTCTGAAGTCTCACTCGCTGGCAAGTCTCATCGGCCGTTCCAAGTCGTACATCCGACGCTTCCGCTGTCTGAAGTGCCCGAAATGATCAGGAATCTGGATCCAAGGGATGGTACGAACTTTTTTGTGTACATATCAACCACTCTCATGACCAAAAATTGTTCTTCCGAAACCCTGCTTCAGCGAATTCAAAAGAAACCGGACGCTACTTCTTTTTCTTTGGATTATAATATGAACTTGGAACATTTTATCTGGATGCGCTGTGTTGGCGGTCTCGGCCGTTCTGGACCCAATGTCTTGGTCGGAAGAATCGCGGATCTTTGAGTCGCTCCGTTGTACGTCTCACTCGCGGAAATAGGGGCACCCAAAGGTATAAACCCCGCGCGAGCACACATTTTTTTCCCCTACTCGTCGAGATCTTCACCAAAAAAAACATCTACACAACTCTCACTCATTTAACATGCTCCTCGAATGCACCGAGTGCGAGCTTCCCTATTACGACTGGGAGGATCTGGAAGAACACTACGAGGTCACGCACCCAGAAATCCACCAGGAGAACAACCGGCTGGATGTGCGAATCATCAAGGTCTGTTCTCTTCAACGCTTTCTCATACTCCAACTGACTTCCGCTCTTTCAACACAGCGCATCCTCAACCGACACCTGAAAACATATCGGTGTCCTCTGTGCTTTATGCCATTCCCCCATCCAGACCTCCGCGATTCGGTACGTGTACCTATGTATCAAGTAGCTCGATACGTGCTGACAATAACCTCAGCACGTCGACTTCAACGAATGTGATGCGGACGATGACTGCGATTACGAGCGCGACCTCGAGGAATACCGTGCCCATCTCGCCAAGCCGCGACGCAGCAGCGTGGACATTATCCTCTCCAAGTTGAGGAAACGAAGCGGATCGTCGAGCTCTGCTCCCGACGATGACCCAGGCCACGCCCAGGACCACGACCACGACCAGTGCCCTGCCCATCCCGTCGCACCGCGCCGCGGCAGCGTTGACAGTATACTCTCCAAGCTCAGGAGACGAAGGGACTCGTCGAGCTCATCCGAATCCAAATCTCCATGACATTGTTTCGACATTTTCGCATCATCGACTTGTACCTTTTCCATCATCACTGTATCATATCCTTCTTACGTTGACCGTGTCATTCTATAAGTTCAACTGAAGAAAGACTCCTTTGGTAGGTGGATTTGCTTCCTACTGGGCCACTGTTACATCTCCGGCGCACCAAGAAATCGAGATTAGTCCTCCATGTGCGCGCCAGTGTCCTTCGATTTATATTGTAGGCAGATGAGTACCGTATCAAACTTTGGCGAACGCTTTCAGACTCTCAATAATCTCCTCCGTGGCGACCACGTCAGCAAACTCCTCGTGAAGCTCAGCCAACGCCACCTCATGCATCGTCTCCGCGTCAAATGGTTTCTGATTCCACGACGCCGCCGGGCCCTCAAACATCGCCGTCGCGTCCCTCGGCAAATACGCCTTCCATCCCAAATTCCCCGCCATGCGCGTGGTCGTGCTCACGCAGTGCGACGTTGCCAGCCCGAGGATGACCAGCGTGTCGATCTCTGCCGCGCGCAGGTGCGCCTCGAGCCCCGTCCCAATGAAGCCCGAGTTGACGTGCTTGACGAAGACAACCTCGTCCCCCACCGGCGCCGCTTCCGGAAAGACCGCATACCCCTCCGGATAAAGAGTTGGGTTGAGCGGGTGGTCCTGAAGGGAGGCGTGGTGGATGTGGATCATAGGGAGAGACGCGACGCGGAAGGCCTGGATGATGGAGGAGATGTTCCCGAGGACTGAGCCCAACTCTGGGAAGAGTTCCATTGGTGCGAGTTTGAATCGTGCCATAGTATGTACGGTGAGCATTCAAAGCAGAGTGATGAGGAATACAGGCCATTTTGGACATCAACAACGATCAGGGCCGAGTGAGAGGAGAGTTTGGCCGACATATTTTTGGTGGTAGTGGGAAACGACGAACAGAAGAGGTCAAGAGGATGGCGCGTTTTACCCCTGATAAATCATGACAAAAAAATTAAAACTATTTCGATAAAACCGATTGCTAAGTTGCTTCCTCCATGTCCGGGCGAGCCATTGAACGACGCACCAAGATTCAAATGACCGACGTAGGCAAGAGCTGAGCGGGACGCCTATTTGCAATCCAAATATTATATGTACATAGCATGCTATCACGCGATTCCTGCTCTTCCTCTCGTTTGCGTGTACCGTCGGAATGAAGAAAGAAAATCTACTGGTAGTACTGCTATCAGCAGTGCATTAGAACAGCGTGATGAGGGTTCATTGCTTGCTACACACCGGTATGGCGGCGACCCACGCATCGTGCCACCGCGCCTTCTCCTTTATCCCCAACGCTTCCGCAAAACGCTCAAGCCTCGATGAGATGGGAACCTGTTTGACCTGAATTACCCCACCTCTGGTGTAGGAGAACCAGAGGATATCATCATGACCATCCAAGTGCTCGATAGACACTCGGAGGCCCAAACGTGTCGCCAGCTCGTAGATTGTCGAATGGTTGTGCGAGAGGAGAAGGTATTCATTAGCCGGGTGTACGTCGGGCGTGTGGGTGACACGGTAGGCGTCCATGAGCTCATTCGTGATGGTGTAACCGTAGAGACACTCTCGGCCTTCAAGGTGGGTGGGAATGGGAGGAACCGGTTCTCTCTCATCCGGTTGCTTTCTGTTTCGATGCATTAGTTAGAACAGGTATTTTGAGATGGTCGTTTACACACGGAGTTGTAACTTCGGGGACCGTCAGCTTGACTGGTTGGGGGTTCTCCGTTTCCACTGCCAGCCACGCTTGCCGCAGATTCAGCGGCAGGTTCGGGTGCATGCGCCATTGATTGGCACGGGGAGCTTCCATGGTCTCGAAATTCAGTTGTAGTTGAGTTGTTAGTTGAGTTGTAGGACAGTTTGAGGACAGTTAAAAGGTTCGAACGCGGTGGACCTGATTGATCCGATTGATCGCATTTCACTTCAGATCTGTCAAAGCCGAGGCTGTGCCCCTTCGTCGCCTCGCGCTCTCATCGATGAGGGATGAGATCTCATCCCTCATTCAACTTTCGACTTCTGACGCCCCTGAGGTAATAAAGGGGATCCCGGTAAACAATCACGTCCACTAGAATTCCGATTCATGGGGAGAGACACAACATTTCTCCGACCTAATTTTCGTAGAAATCCAGTGGGAAGTCCAAGACGTCACACTGTGCTTGCTCAAGCCATCCGCTCCCCCGACTCGGCCAATCCAGAATCCTCACCGGCACCGCACTCGTCACGTCCTCCCACAGCCCCCACTGCTTCAGTGCCGCCGAGGTCGTCGAATAGCCCCTCGCCGCGAGGAAGGCCGCGTCAGGATTTGGGTCGCCCGTGCGCGCGAACGCAGACCATGCGTCTACTGTGACCTGCTCAAACGGCAGGTCGTTTTCGTCCCGGAATGGGAGACTCGCCTGGCCGAGGGTGCCAAAGGTGAAGTATAGATCACCAGAGTGGCATCTGCACAGATAAAATTCTCATCGAACCAAAAATTCAGCCGGGGCGAAAGCTCACTGGAAGTAAGGCAAGGACGGATCACCGAATGGGTGGGCGGGCGTCGCCGGTGGGTCGCAAAGTCCAGGTATAGGTTCATATCCCATGTAGCTTCGGTCGAACTGGTACGTGTGCAAAGACTGGAATACGTTGTGAATTGCGGCCGAGTGGGCAGTAGCTTGGTCCAAGCACCTATGCAAATTGAGCATCTTTGCGACAGAACCGCGGTCGCACGCACAGAAACTCGCCGTCGGTAGCAACGCGGCCCGTCACGTTGAACGTATCCAAAGTTGTATTTCCGGTGGACGGACGGGGGAATAGTCCAGAGTCCAGGGCGGCCTGTGAGATGTTGGCGGCAATTCTGCGCTGGTTAGATTCGTGGCAATCGACGACACATTACGTACCCGATTCCTTCAATCGATGCAAGTTGCGCCTCATTGGTTTGCGGGTAATTGCCCGCGAAATCCACCCCGTCGCCGGCCATCCAGCCGAAGATGGCATGTACGTGAGGTGCAGCGGGTCCCTGGCCATCCACGGACAGCCGGTCTCGTGTGATGAATTTCCCGTCCACCACGACATATCTGTGAACATCAATAATATTTAGGCTTGATCACCTCTGCAGATTGAAATTTCACACACCGCGGTGCGTCTGCGGCATTTTGAAGCGTCTGCCACTGCACCTCACGAAGACAGTCGAGGATTTCAGCAGAGGTGCCATTTTCACATCCGACTTCGACAAGAAATGCGCCCGCCGCGACTGCAACCTCCTGTTCGATCGTGAAGTACTCCGAATAGGTGCTCGCGTAGCCGAACCCCGCGAGGTTGCTCTGCGCGATGGCGCCCGCGAAGAGCCCGAACGCAGGAGGAGAGCCGAGCAAGGCGCGGACGGAGCCCGCGCCTGCAGATTGTCCAAAGATCGTCACTCGGGATGGGTCTCCGCCGAATGAGGCGATGTGGGCTTGAACCCATTTGAGCGCCGTGATCTAGGATCTGCACTCAGAGGCAGTTTCGACCACGGTATGAAAAACATACCTGGTCCGCAAGACCATAGTTTCCGTTTGTCTCTCCATCATCCAAAGCGAGGAATCCGAGAGCTCCAAGACTGCCGGATATTCAAACAGAATGAAAATGTATCCAAACGTTGTCACCTACCGATAGTTTATAGTAACGACCACAACATCTCCTCTGCTTACCAAACTCCCGCCGTCGTAAATTGCATCAGACCCTTCTCCACCGGTAAAAGCGCCACCGTGAATCCAAAACATGACGGGTTTTAGTTGGCTGGATGGGGTCCCTGAGGCGGGCAAAAATGAAGTGAAGATGTTGAGGAATAGGCAGTTTTCCATTCCGCTGCCGCCCACTTGTGCACAAGGAGACCCGAAATTAAGGGCCGAGAGGGTGGGCGGGCCTGTGTAGAGCGAAGAATATGTCCACCGAGCGGGCTCGTTGGCGTACGGAATTCCAAGGAAGCGAAAGGACACGTGATCGCGTGTTCTGTAATATGATGTTCAACTTCAAGGGTTTGGAAGTGAGTGTACACAAAATAGGCGTACCCAGTTACAGAGAGGTCTCCAGAGTTGACCTCGACCTGCCATGTCGGGCTGAGATCGGTTTCATTGGATACTCTGTTCGGCGCCGAATTGGCACAGAGGGCAGGGAGACTTTCTGCACACGCGGCCGTGGACAGCCCAGATGTACTGACCGCCGGGCATAATTGACTGTGTGCCGAAGTGGAGCCTCCGACCCAGTATTTTTGCGTGTGAGAAGCACCCGTTTGCAGAGAAACATATGCCAGGATTTTTTCTGTGTCGGACTCGAAAAACGTTCCGTTGGTAGGGGTAAGATCCTCGCCGAGCTTGGCACAAGACGCAAGGGCGTCACTATGTGTACGGGAACTGATGAGGATGGAGCTGGTATGTTCTGCTGTTGTGTGCCCTGTGCATTCGTATGCATGGGTTAAAAATCTGTTACATTAGAGGTTTATGCATGTACTTGCAGTCAAGGTCGTTCTGGAATAAGAGCCATAAATCCGAGCCTACGCTGGCAATAGAGGGAACAGCAGCCTGGGACTGTTTGATACAGACGCATAGGAACAGGAATACCCTGGAAAGCATGGCGCTGGCACGATTCCATTAATTCTGTCCGCATTTATAGCAGAAGCGGAGAAATGCCGGCCCCACTAAGTCTGCTGACTGACGACGGGGTTCGCGGTTAAAAGTCCGAGAAGTCAGACGCGGGACGACGGGAGTTAATCCCCGCCCAACTTGCGCACCAGCCTGAGAAAGATAAGGCGGATTCGTCAATCGGAGTATTGACTTGAAGGAAATTCCAACCTTTCAAATTCGAAGAGGAGACAATTGGAATGCAATGGAGGAAATTAATGAGACAGAATCGACGTTGACGCAAACTCTGAGGAATTCCCTGTGCGCGAAGCTATGGGTGCGGGTCCCGGGATGGAGGCGGGATGGACTCGGGATGCCGCACACCACATGACGCGGCCATTACCGGATCACATCAATTACGTGCCCATCGACCCCCATTCGGCAGCAGTATCTCAAGAGGACTTCAAGTTAGGAACAAGTGGCCAGACGGTTCCAAAATATTCCTTGACATACAACTCGACAATTTTTCAGCCTTCTGAACTATTTGCATGACTTCGCCATTCGTGGTTGTTCGAAAAACAATAATTGAACCCGGTTTCGTCGTTGAAAATGTCTACACTGAGATCATTTTTAAATCTAACAGATTCAAACACTCAAATGGAAAAATCAATCCTGTGATGGGACAATTATTTGCGATCCTAGTGTCCACTGCTTGGCACACAATTTGGAACATTTGAAATGACAAAGTCTTGAAGAATCCAGACCGAATTATCTCAGATGTTGAGATCCATAATAGAGGGTTGAAGTCTATAAATTCTGCACTAGGACGAGCTAGAACCCTTACCAACAAACTGAAATTTGATAATCTTGCACTGAATAAAGATCTCGTTCTACGAACATGGAGTGGTCTACTGATGAATGAAGACTCACTGCCGGATGACTGGACTTACACCGCAGGGGTTTTAGTCACTGACTTGGAAGGATTCAAAAAATGGGATAGGATGACTTTTAAAGGCTGGAGTCCCACACTATGGTATATGTGCGTAATGGCATTTCCTCTCTGGACAACTTCCCCGATGTGATTCAGACTGCGGTGCTACTGCTGACAAGTCGGTTTGTTGCTTGGCAGACTCAGCAGTTCATCCTCTAGGGGGAAATTTGTGTGTCTGAAGTCTCTCGACAGCCGCGGAATTCGTGTTTTATAAATGTGGTGGTGTACAAACTACTCCGTCTCGCAACGGAGGATTCCTAAGGTCGCTGATTCCTTCCCTGTGGGAGAGGAAAGCCTTCCAGTCAACACTGCTTTTCCGTTCTACACTCGAGAACGAGAGAGGTTGGCCCTGATGCGATGTGGAGGGAAGCGCTGGCGCTAGTCTGGGGTATTGTCACGTTCAAGGCTCAAGAAGACCCAATGGACGCACAATGCGGATTGGAGGTGCTCGGTAAGAGTGAGGCTCGAAGAATGATGGAATAAAAGACTAAGGAATACAAGCAACTAGCTACAATACTTATACTGTTTGTCTGTGGCTATGTAACTAGTGCTAATAATATACACAATAGAGTGTCCATGTGCAATAAGCACCATAACCATATGTTCTGAATAATAAACATGCCAGAACCGTGTGTTCTGAGTAAGAAACGTCCCAAAGCCATGTGTTCTGAGTAATGCCCATGCATACTCCACATGTCCGCAGCCATGACACCTGTCAGCTGTCCGATCACCAATCCATCATGCTTCCTGTGGGAACCCGATCCCTGGCTGTCCGATCACTGATGACTCAAGCATAGCCTTGGTGTTTAAATAGACGAGCGCTTGATTAGGCGCTTAGATAAGGCATTGTCGCGATTAGATAGTGTCTAAATTGTGACAGGTATGTTGGTCCTGTTTTTTAAGTCTCCGCCGTCGTAATTCCCGACTTCGGAGTGTTACCAAACACAAATG
This sequence comes from Mycena maculata, assembly GCA_029448575.1. NCBI lineage: Eukaryota > Fungi > Basidiomycota > Agaricomycetes > Agaricales > Mycenaceae > Mycena > Mycena maculata. The sequence goes on from JARJLG010000321.1 coordinate 17,971, forward strand.
TAGGGCAGGTCCGTTGCAATTGTCGCTATTCCGCACAATCCCTCTCTGCTTCGTTCCGTTCTTCTGCCTCTACGGAGAATTCCCTTTTTCCGTCAAAGAGTCCACTCCTTTGAAAGCTCTTGAATGGTGTGCCGTCGTTCTCCTGCTCTACTGTAGGACCAGGTGTCCCGACGGGGTTTTAACAGCTACACACAAATACGACAGAGTCATCTGCGGCATCGTTCATAGTGGGAGTTCTGCTCCGCTTGGGCCTATGCAGTGACAGAGGAGGCGAATATCGAATATAGGTGGGGTATAGGTGTCTCTGCTGCAAGGAAACAGCGGCAGAGTGAGGCGGAAGGGAAGGAAAGGTGTTCCCTTTGGTCTCGGTGACCTTAGGTTCTTTGTATTGACTGTTCCCTTCCGTTCTAGAGCAGTTTTTAAATGCCTAGATTGCAAGGGGAGAACTAGATACCGTTACTACAAGTTCTACTCCATATTTATACCCCAGCGGAGCCCAGTGCACTGCCTTCCCAGGAGTAATATTGAGCCTCCGCTGACTCCATTGTGCGTGAAACAGTTTAGCGGAGCCAACTCTTCGGTTGCCAGCGGGCCCTCGTGGTGGTAGTCCGACACAGCGTACCTGCGTCATGCTTCTGCCAGCGGAATTCCCTCTTTTTCACGGCAGAACACGAGCCCTCCACAGATTTGGACTCCCCTCGATGTAGACCTACAGTTATCAACCCGTTTAGGATATTGTGGTTCCATCAGTTATTTCTTCCCGTTCAGGCAATTTCCGCTTAGCGGAATCGCCTTCCGATGGTCCTGCATTCTTCAATGGTGCTGGGTTCGAGATTCTGCCACCATAAATCCTGTCGGTCATTCGTTATTACTGGACGGGATCCCGCCATGTGTTCCCTCGAGGCGGAATTGATCTATGTGTGTGTGTTTTTAGTCAAAGGGGATTTATAAATTGAAGAATGATCCTCTGTTTCCATCCCTGTATCGGTTCCGTAGCGTAAGGCCGCGAATGCCTGTTGAGACCAAGGATTTTCAGCGGGTTCGATTCCTGGCAGGGCTGTCTGTCTTGAATGATTTGGTTTTTATTTTTCCAACACGACTCATTTCCCACTGCAACCCTGGTGGTTGTTTCTTGTTCAGTGTTGACGGGAGGACCTTTCAAGTAGCGGGATGTGTTTTCCAAACCGTGGAAGCTGTTCCATAAGCGGCGGAAGTCGACGGAACATGTTCTTTGAGCGGCGGAAGGGCTGAATTGGCATCCTAACAGTATTTCCATGCTTTTATTGTTGACGGAGTGCGTTTTCCAAGCGGTGAAGGGCTGAATTGGCGACCTAACAGTGTTTCCATGCCTTTATCGTTGACGGAATGTGTTTTCGAAGCGGCGGAAGGGCTGAATTGCGACCTAACAGTGTTTCCATGCTTTTATCGTTGATGGAATGTGTTTTCCAGGTGACCTTTATGCCCATCGGCGCCGTATAGGTGTTGCGTCGTGGATTACTTCACGCACAACAGATTGTTATCGCGGCTGACCCGCATTCGACTCCCGGCGATGCCATCCGTTTTCTTTAACGTTCTGAGTATGCTCGTTGGGAATATCGTCCTTTCTACTAGTTGTTTCCGTTGTCGTGAGGAATAATACGAGTTTCCGGAGTCGGCGCGTGGAGCCAGCTCACACCGGCATTAACCTGAGCTCTCTGGTAGACCCAGCCGATGAATCTTGGAATGCTTCTGCAGACTGAAATTTCATTATCCCAAACGCTCCAAAAAAAAAAAAAAGAGATCATTTTCAGGATTCCCCAGGTTTCAGATGTATTTTCCAACCCGAAAATCGACCCAAATCAGCCTTCGCAATATTTATCATAACAAATTTCAACCAGAAGTTCGCGAAATGAAGAGAATGCCGGAGTCCAGTCAAGGATGTCGATGAACCTCGTGAATTCTCCTTCAGCATTTTTCGTTGCCCTCAAGCCTTTATTAGTCCTGCGGGAAGCGGCAGTGATCCGAGACATTGACCACTGCGTTCAGCTGAGCCGTGGCGCGTAGACCGGAACGGTCCAGCGCATCTGACGCCGGCTCGGAAAAAATTACGGTCTAGGCCGGTCTCAGTTCCGTCTAGGCGGCGTCAGACGTGTTGCAATTCGCCACAGGAATAATAGCCGATCCCGCGATTTACTTCCGCTTAGAAGTCCATAGTGCAATGGTCCAACTGTCATGGGCCGTTTGACAGGTGACAGGGAAGGTCGGGCTTCGAATATGTAAGAATTTCCTTCGAATATGTAAAGATTTCCAAGAACATTATTAAGAGAACACGGCACGCGCGGGACGTGGGGCGGGCCGGCGGGTCCCGCCTGACAAGCGTGCATCAAAGGCGCGTCAACGGTACACGCCACCGGCACTGGACCGCCTTGCATCAAGCCCGGCATCCAAGCCGAACTCGGCAGTCATCATATCACCGGCATCATACTCCCACGCCTGCCCTCATTCTCCCACCGCCGCTCGCCGCTCGCTCTTGCCCGCCCCCGCCGTCAGCAGCCCGTTCGCAACACGCTCCCTGCCGGTGCCCCGCCCTCGCGAAAGCCGCCAGCAGCGCCCAGCGCCCTGCCCAGCGCCCGCTCCCTCCTGCTCGCTGAGCGGCGCGCCTCCTGCCCGCGCCCTCGTGCCTCCCCTCGCGCCCTGCTCGCGCCGAGCGGCGCGCCCTGGCGCCCTGCTCGCTTGGGCCGCGCCCTCCCGCCCGAACCTCGCGCCCTAATCACGGCATTGCCGATGCGCCATCAACAAGCTCCGGCGACGCATCAACGTCGAGGCCGGGAGCTTCGACGCGCGAGGCAGCTGCCCGGAAGCGGCGGGAATACGGAAGGATTCTATTAGTCAGTATTAGTAGGTGGCGCAAACTCAGCGCCAGATGAAGAAGCAGCGCTACTCCTGACAGTCCATCAGTTGGACCATTGCACTCTTCCCTCTTCCGCTTACTTCTGCGCCCCTAATACGATGCAAGCCAGGGGATACCACAATCCATTTAAAAAAAGATCCACGGAATCGCTTCCCCCACCCCACTATCATGGATCACCGAACCAACTTCCCCACCCCGGGCCTCCAATTTTTGAGCGCCTGGATTCATTTCATGGGTACGCGCACTTTGAGACTGTTCATATACGATAGATTGACGTGCCCACAAGGTGTAACCATTCTCACATTCTTCTTATCTCGCAGAGTGTCTACCGAGAACTTGACATCACGGCAGGGTTGGGAGCGCATCACATGGCCCCGCCTGTGCATTCTCCTCGTCTTGCTCGATTCGTATCTGTTCATATGGTCCGGTGCGCCTTCTTCCCCTATCAACTCTCTTCCCCTATCAACTCTGATTTTGTACTGACGCGATACAACAGCCGGCCTGTTGATTTTTGGCGTGGGCATGCAAACCAACCACACCTCCTGTACCGCGGGGATCTATCTCTGCATCCTCTTCTACACGACGTCGAAAATCCTGATCTATGCTTTCCTCAGTGAGACTTTTCTTGCAATGTGACCCTGTGCTCGTCCTAATATGTCCGCAGCGGAGAAAGTGTACATCGTATGGGGCAATGGCGATAAACGTTTAAGATCACCCGTGTATCTCGTGTGCGCCGGAACGATCGCCCTGTATGTTGCAATAATTGTCTTGTTGATTTTCCGTGCGAAATGTCCTTTTCCTACCCCGCCGATCTTGACTAACTTTTCCTATAGAGCGAATCGCTGAATTCCGCCCTGGAGACGATGCTTGTAAGAGATCATTCCAGCCGTCATCTCGTCGACTTACATTCACTGGAGGTGAAATTGGGCTCAGGCCCACGGCGTCGCTTTCCTTGGTAGCCTACGATCTGTATGGCGCCCTTCTTTTTCTTTTTCGCGTGTGAATGATTGAACCACCAGATATATCAACTTGCTCTTGACATCCCTATTCTTATGGCGCATTTTGCGTTTGAAAATCTCCAGCCCCAGCTTGAGGCGTGCGGCCATTCGGACTTTGGTGTAAGGAATTCTACGCTTATCTTGCCGTATCCAGAATCAATCAATCCCTGTATGATCAGAGCTTCGCTTGCGGCACTCACCACATCCACGGTGAGTTTTTCAACCCAAAACGCAGCGAATTGTCAAGACCATCCGCCAGGTAAATATGGTGGTGTTGACCGTTCTCAAAGGTCGCGAATTCGGCTGGCTGTGCCTCGGTAGCTGCGGAAGTGACGTGAGTGTGGTGAATGCGCCGTCTCTAAGCCTTCTGATCACCCCTTTCAGGTCATCTTGAATGCGGTAGTGTTGTTCTGGGTTACGACCACAGTGTCGACGCCGTCCGGGCAACACGAATCTGCTTCGACGGGTCCGCCGTCACCGGATACCCCGGCGGCCCCTTCACAAGCACCGATGGAGCAGCGATCAAATTTCAAACTTCCATTTCACCTACTGCGAACAAAGCCCACTTCTTGTCCTCCATCGGAGTTCCAGGTATTTTTTTCGGGCCGTTATGGGTATGAGAACGTCGGACTAACCATCGTCCGGAAGATACATGTGACGACCACATCTGAAGTGGAGACTAGCCCAATCACCAAGTGGATTTCCGGTACGGACTCTCAAAAGACTGTGAACGTCTGAGTCGAGGTCATTTCTCAAGGTCGGGAATTCTACCTATGGCGTTGTATATTAGTTGTGACCGTCATTTTGAAGATGACACTCGCTTTAAAGAGTAAATTGGACTCATTCTCCAATACCTACGGACTTGTTTGTGTCACAGAATCCAGGAACTCTCCAACTTTGGTCCAGTATCCTGGACAGGTGAACGTATCGGCTACGCCGAATCAGTACCTGCACATAGGGGAGGGACCCCATACCGTGGAATCCATTCGCAAATGACTCGAATTGGTCCTGCTCTGCGCCGTCTCGTTTGCGCGCGATCTGCCATAGTGCTTCCATGTGCTTCTTGGGGACGATCTCGTCCTGTGCGCCGCTCAACATGAGGATCGGAGTCGTCGGTGGGATGCGCGGTAGCTTCGCGGCAGAGTTCCACCGTTGGAAGCAGAGGAACGAGAAGGCGCCGATGAGCGGCCAGTCGCGCACGACGCGCGGCAGAGACTCGAATGTGTTTTCGACGATAAGGGCGCCAATCTGGGTGGGTTCAGAGAAATAGCTACTCGCGGGAGAAGGCCTACTGCGGATGGATTCCGGCTAGCGAGATCGATGGCAACCGCACCGCCGAGTGAGGTGCCATACAATATCTAATGGACAGCATCAGCTAAAATTCGGCGTTCGGGCAAGTATTTACGGTTGGAATGGAGGACAGCTCCGAATCGGCCTTAATATGGTCGAGTGCCGCTTGGGCGTCCAATCGAAGACCTAGGGCACGCTCCAGTGTACGGTAACACACCTCCTCAACGAATGCAAACCTTTCTCTGAGGGAATGCCTTCAGAATTGCCATATCTGTGGAGATGTCAACGTTGAACGGCAGGTCACAGCGTAGCACTACCCTCGGTACGAAAGCATCAACACATTGCAACGGCGCATCACAAACCGCTTTGCCGCATAAATGCTGTCTCCGTAATTCATACCATTGCCGTGAAACATGATTACAGTGGCAATAGCGGACGCATTCTGTTGAATCTATCAGGTCCGCAAGAATGCGCGGTAAAGCAGGAAATTATGCTTACGTAGTCGGCGGGGGGAACAAAGGACACATCGATGTTCGGAAAATCATTTCGGGCCATCTGCTTGATTCGCGAAGAAGACTGTCGTGTATGGTATAAAAGGCTGCAATGCAGAACAGCAAGATCTGACGTCGTCAGTTGCAGGTCGGAATATTCCAAGCCCAATTCAGAGGGACAGGACTGCGCGCGAGAACGTAAGCCTCCTGGGCCAGTGGGAGGGACACACGAACCACTTCTGCGGAAATTCATTATCAGTCAAATAGGGGACGAGCCGTAGCTTACCTCTGGGCCTCTTTTCGAAAGCGGAAGGATATACAAGGTACTTTTGGCCGTGTCTCAGAAGCTAACAAAAGCCATGAGTATCGTTCAAAATCCGGTCCAATCGTTGAGAATTACGTTGAAGAATATCTCGCGGGTTGACATGGTGTGACTGGCGCTATCCTGGTTTAGCCGCCTCTAATGGCCGTTGTCGAAGGACAGTGAAGGACGCGTCATCGTCACGGTGACGGCCCACACGTAATCTCGGAATTGCGCGGATCACGATGTAGGATCATCACGGGTCCTCGTAGTTCGATTCCTGTTCCTTTCTCTACAAGGGCATATCGGTTTATGAGCGAGACTGAGAATAGGTTATTATCTATATAAGCCCGCAGAATTATCTCATTTTTCTGTGGCATTTTTTTTTTTTCATTTTAAAGATATGATTAAAGAATTGCACCAGAGGATGAGTGCGACGGTGGAAGGGTGGAAAGCAAAGTTTCTGTCCACGCTAGCTCAAAGGAAGCCGCGGAGAAGGTCATGAACTGGAACCCAATTCTCTTCCATTCCCCACCCACTCACGAACCTTCGATTCGTGATGGTTGTGCCGTTTGTTGGTTCTTTCTGATCCGCTTGATTCTGCGATTTCTTACCTCGACTAGGCCCAGGGCCGACTTATCTAGGCATCGAAAGACGATCGATATACAAGGAAACCAAATGGTCCTTGAAGAATTATCACAAGCGTGGGGAACTTTGTGGTACTATCCCAGCGCTTGTCACCAATCTAAGCATAACTAGAAGAGGGATGGTTCGCTATCTCGAATTATCCGATATCATTCTGCGATATCCAGGAGATTACAGATCAACCGATTAAATCTTGGTGGCGACGGGAAACAGAAGTGAGATGAAATCCAGAATAAACCCGGGCATTTGAGAGACATAATCTGGAGAACACTCACGCGCTGGGTCGGATCTCGGTTCCTGTTGGCCCACATAACATGACGGTCAAAATCAGATACCACCATTTCCTGCTTTCCCGGAACGGTTCCCGGGACCTGAATCACCACCACGAATCTGCATCATGATTGAGACTCCGTAGATATCTATCAGCGTTCATGAAGACCTGACATATACCATACCCATCATTTCCGCCCACAACCTCCGCCCAATCCTCACGCACACCGGAGTCCATGGGCCCCCCTCGTCGACCTCGGCCGAGGTCCCCCCCGATGATGTATGGCACCTATGAGATGCTAACGCCCAAGGCACCTAAACCACTTGTTCAAGTGCACAAGGAACCAAAGGCAGAACCGGTGGAGCAGGATCTGCTGAATCAATTTCCAGCCCTCAGGCTGACACCTCCGTAGGTACCTATCGCCACCGTACCAGAACCTACTCAGAGTCGCCCGCCCGTTGTATCATTTCTGGGTCTGCGGCGTAACATCGTGTCGGGCCCCGCGGTCAGAAACCAAATTGCTGGTCCCTCACACCGCAGTCACGACCACCCCGTTAAGGAGCCTACTTCCCGGGGTTCGAGTAAGGCAAGGCGTATGTTGGCCAAAGCACTTTCTCTGCGCGCTTCAAATCCTCACACGTCTCCCGCTCGGGGCCCTGATGCCAGGCCCAAAATATCGGTCAGGTCGTCAGTGGGAAAAGAATCGTTAGGTGACGAGGGCTTCACCGATGATTCCCATATCCAGGGAGAATCCGACAGCCTCCTCGATCCGATGGAATTCGCCTCATCGCGCACTTCGGTTGCCGTATTCCCGTCGGAGAGAGAGGAGTCGGAGTTAGATGGAAACGCGGCCCCCCACAGATCCAACACAACTTTATCTTTTGAACGTCCAAATGGTTCTGGGCTTCATGCGTCCACCGCTCGGGGCCCTGATGCCAGGCTCAAGATATCACCCAGGTCGTCAGTGATAGAGGAATCATTGGACGGCGAGTATTTTACCGACGACTCTCATATCCAGGTGGAATCCGACAGCCTCCTCGATCCCATGGAATTCGCTTCATCGCGCACTTCGGTTGCCATATTGTCGTCGGAGAGAGAGGAGTCGGAATTAGATGGGAACGCGGCCCCCGACATTTCCAACACAACTTCATCTTTTGAACGTCCAAATAGTTCCGAGCCCACCGCTCGGGGCCCTGATGTTAGGCTCAAGATATCGCCCAGGTCGTCAGTGAAAGAGGAATCATTGGACGATGAGTGGTTTACCGACAACTTTCATATCCAGGAGGAATCCGACAGCCTCCTTGATCCGATGGAATTCGCCTCATCGCGCACTTCTGTTGCCGTACTCCCGTCGGAGGGAGGGTCTGACACAGAGTCAGAATTCTATGCGTATTACGCAGCCTTGAACGGATCCAAGACGCCTTTGCCTATTCAACCGTCTATTCTGCATCGGCCTGATACAACATTCGTTGACACCTCGTAGCCGTGGATTCCTGGGTCCTCGGAGCTTCGAGTGCACCCGTCCGGGGTCATTACAGGAAGGTGTCGGTGATGCGCGGAGAGGAAAGGGCGGGTCAGATGGGAGAATGGAACCAAGGAGATATGAAGGAGGTCATTGGTGAGCTGTGTCCACCTAAGTGACCAAGGAGATGTGAATGTCATCCATAAGCTGCGTTACAACAACTTACGAGATACGAGTTGGATATGTTATAGCATCTAATAATAAATACAAGAGCGCCCCCGCATTTCGCTTTAGTTGGCGTGTGCACTACGTGGCCCATGTCCTCGGGCACTAAACTCACGCTGATTGCCCGTCGGAGTTTATGTAAAGGTTGCAGACATATTTTTTTTCACTGAAACGCACCAGCACGTGGTTTGCCGAGAGTGCCGACACCTCCGAGATTCTCACGGTTGAACGCAGATTTGAATTGAAACACGGCCACGATGCAGTACAGGGAACAAGTAAAAGCCTCCCCTTATTCTTCATTCTGCGATGAAAACACAGAGTGAAATCATCTCAAGGCAACCCTAGTCGCAGACAACACCAACAAAAGGTTGAAGTTGAAGGCTCGCGTTCAGGGCATCTCGCCCTAACTCAAAAGCTCATGGGTAGGTGGCAAATGTTGAGATGCTCGTCTGGTCATGGCTGCTTAAATGAGGATTTAATATTGCCGTTCATATCTCGCGTTCAGCGGGCGGGGTAACAGTAAAATAAGATTTGCAGTAACAGTAAAGCTAGTTGCGCATGTGATCTCCTCAACTGATCGGCTATTTGGGAGCCACAGCGATGAAATACGGGGTGCGTGTCAGTTCTTGCTGGCGAACATCTAGCAGCTTCTGACCCTTCAAATCGGCCCCCATTACTGTCGAAGCACCTCCATCCAAGTTGACACATATTGTAGGCGTTGAACTCCCTTCTCCAGCCTCAAGCATGGAAAGGCGGGCGGCCACTCTCGCCCATTCGATCATTGTAAACCCCGTTCCTCCGGACCCGCGTTTTTGGGTCGTCGTGAGAGCAGTTAAAAAGCGGTAATGGGCATATCTGCCTGGACTAGTAGGGACGATGATAGCGGTACGTGGGTTCGGATGCTCGGCATGGTTGAGAAGGCCCGGGGTAATATTCGTGGGATCGTATTTGAAACGCTCTTCAGTCATGTCCTGCTCCGTGAAGGTCGGCTTTCCATCTCGAGCGATAACTGGAGCACCAGTAATTACCGCCTGGCCAGTGAGGTTGATTGTGCCATAGTCGGCAGCATATTCAATCGGAGGGACGATGGAGGGAAGCTGTACGCCCTCTACACACGAATATTATCAGACTGTCACGGTAAACGTATCACATACCGGAAGTCCGTGTGATTCCGATGGTCGCGTGCTCCGGTTCGTTCTCGTCCGCGGTTGAATTTGGGAACTTCGGATTCCGTCGGTTGTAAAAGCCGCCATTGACGTACGCGAAGACCGACACGTCGGCGGAGGCAAAACCCACACGGTCGAGTTCCTCCTGTATGATGCCGCCGAACGCGCTCATGGGGGCATCCCGGCTTGCCGCCGTGTACAGGCGGTTTCCGCCGATGACATGCAGGCCGTATGTTTCCCCGCATGCTGTGAGAAACCGGAGGTCTTGTTCACCATTGGAATCAGTCACGTTGTCGATTCTGACAGCAGAAAACGTCCGCGAGTCGCCGTGGATGCGCACGTATACCAGGCCCGGTGCGAGGAGCCTCATCTCAGCCGAAAAGGACGTTAGCGACGCTTTGAGCCGTGACGGGACACCTACTTGGTCGGGATGTCCTGTAATCCATTGAACGAGCTCGAGGCCAAGGAGACGGTTAAACGTCTCTTCCTGTGCGTTCGAAGCATGGGCCTGACTCCGCACCGAATCACTGCCCGTGCCAGAGATCTGGTCACCGTAGGACCTATTGTGCCCCGGAAGAGGTTCCCGCGCGAGAGACGCGAATTCTGCATAGAACTCAGTGTGCAAGATACACAGAGAGGTATTGGACTTGAACCAGCAACACTGCTGAACAGGTGCGACGGGGATCGGCCTTCGATGGCGGACAAACCTGGGAGGCTGGACCCACACATCAGATTGAATAATTGATATCAAATCGAAAGAGCCACCGATTATGGGTCAAGGACTTCCAATGGTAGCCGAACGTGTTGCTTTCAACCTGGACTAGTTGAGACAATAGAACAAAGTGAAAGAATGTAATATGTCCGTACCCTGAACCAGCCATAAATGACGGAGCGGAGGGCGGAAGAAAAATAGAAGGGGAGATACACTGGGTGGACAAGGATACCGCCGGCTGTGATCCCACGTCAGCTTCAGGATGCTTGTCTGCATTATCCGACCTGAGCCACTCCACCCTGATATACATGGTCTAAGGGTGGGGAAAGAAAAACTACGAGAGCCATCAGAATGCATGGGAGGAAAGTGCCAAATAACTGACACAGTGGTGTCGACCTCAGGGACAAGTCGAAAGCCCAGGTTTGCGTTGCAGGTATCTGTATTAAATTAAGTCCTGGATGTCTGCTTTCGGACAGGGAAATCACCGTAGTTCCATGTCAGTGATGAAGTGACTATTACGCTGTATTCTGCAGTTGCAGAAAATGAGGACGAAGTGTACGCGTTGTTATGGGACGAGCTCGGCGCGGTTGATGCCGGTCGTGCGACCAGGTTGGGCTTGTGGATGGCAAGCAACGCAAGAGCCATTGCAGCGGCGAGGAAACGTCCCATCTCGGGGCCAGATGGCTAACCTGCGAAGGTCCGCCAAAAGATGTGTGACTTATATTTTGTAGGCGGCCAATCTAGAGCATCAAATTTAGATGGTTAGGAAAGTGTCGTGTGGGATTATGCTCGACTCCCAGAAGTTCGTGCGGGAGAAAGCCGTATGCGGACTTGCCAGGATTTTCCTTCTGCATGCGGCATAAACGTATCAAATGATATCTCGGTTCAAGAAGCAAGAAGAAAGATTTGGCGGCCTACCGACGCTGTTGCATTAGATGCATTAGAGTTCCAGATTACTTACTTGTAAAATCCGATCCGCGGGTTCTTGCCGCTCGACAACTAAGTATAGTGGTCGAAAAATTCGCACGCCAACACGGACATGCTTCCTTAAAAAAATCTATGGAAAGAAGGCCGAATGATATTAACAAATCCAAGTCTTCAGGTCGGCATCTATCAATCCCTGTTGTTAACCAATGATCCTGGGAGAGGCGGAAACAAAAAATTGGTCACCATGGCGGGCGTGTAATTTCGTACTGCGATTGAAAAGCAGTTGAGGTCCTCTGCAGAGACGTTGTATTCTCTATACGTAATTTTGAAGATAATATCGATTCGCAATGGGAAAGCTGTGAGTGGCCTGCGAAACAATTTAGCCCCAGGGTTGGGCAGCGTGAAGCATCCTTTAGTACACAGAGTGAATGTCCCGGAAATCCACTCGGATGGGCGCACCGCAAAGGCGTCGTGGAAAGGAAGGCTGTTTCGCAGCCGAACGGACCGGCAAGTGCGGATGTCGCGTGAAAAGGTGTTGCCATCGAAGGACTATTGAAATGGAGAGGGTGGTTGAAAGAAAAGGGTTTGCCTGGTGACGAAAAGGCCGCCACCCGCAAATGCCAACATGTTGATATATCACGAGTCTGCAGGAGGCCGTGTGATGTGATGTATCACTATCAGCGAGGGAGGTGCATGATATATCAGCTCACAGACCTGGGTCGCGCTGCACGCGCGGGGCTCTGCTCACCGGCGCGGGCGCCGATCACATGTGATCGCTGATTTGTTGACACATGTTAGCATTCCACCATAAGTAGTCCTTCCCCTCCAGCCTCGACATCCTTCAGGGTGCGCTCTAGATGCGACAGATGAGAACGCCATAAAGCCCGACAAGGCCTGTGTTTCGGCGAGGGGAAACAGGTACGTACGGCGCTGTTTTTTCCGTTTCTAAGACCGACAATTTTGAGCTGCAGCTAGTCTGTCGATGATCAACCACCATCGCCCCTCCGCAGCTCCCTTCGCCGTGGATGTGCTGCGTTCCGCTGGACAAGCCACGCTCGAAACTCCCGCATTCGTACCTCGATAGCGTGCGCCCCCCACGCCCTGCGGTGCAGACTCCGGCCCCCAATCTGGAGCTTTCGATACTCCCGCGCCACGGCGTCGGCACATCTAATGCGTACGCCACGCCACCCGTCCACCATCCATATTCGGTGCGGACTGGGCCCTTGACCTGGAGCTCGCGACGCTCTCGCCCACCGCATGGGTCGGTGTCGGAGCGGCAGCGCTGTGCAGATCCACATCCCCAAGCTACCGGTCGCGAAGCTTCGCCGTATCGCAACGAGCGTCGGCTCCCGAGCGGTATCCGGGCCACCGAAACCGCGGGCGATATCCCCCGGAGGCACGCGCCCAAGGCTGCTACTAGCACCAGGGCACAGTCCCCGAGCCGCGTGCTGCGTCCGCCCTCCGGGTGTCCCCGCGCTGGGTGCCGCGAGCCAGCAATTGCAATGTACGTCACATTTTATCTTTGCGATGTGGCGTAATTTACCCCCTTTTTTCCTGTATTTTTACCGAATTTTTCATGCATGTATCAATTTTATGTGCTTATCGTCGCGATGTCCGCCAAATTGAGATGGTTAGGTCCTTGGAGTTAAAAATAGCTGGTTGTCGTGGGCCAACGACGCCCGCAGCGCTAGCTCACTGCGCTGGGTAGCCTCGGATAATTTATCATGCAGGTCTATTGGTGAGAGGATTTGATTCATCGTGAACCGTCTGTCGTGATAGACCGCTGATAGCTGTAGTGGAGTCAGCGGCAAGTTGCCACACTCGCCAATATCACTTCAAGGCCGATGCAATTGTCAAATCCACAAAAGAATGGTGATTAAAGTGGGATGGGACCCATGCGTCCTAGACCAAAGTCCGGTTCTCCGCCCAACGATCCGAATATATCCCCAACGTAGTTTGCTGGCTTGATCCCGCACTTAAATACCGAATCCCATCCAGCAATAATGCCCTCCACAATCTTCACGCCCGCGATGTGCAAGTTCAAAATGGATGGCTCGAATCCTGGTGTGTCGCCCAACAAATTAGCGAGGGCCGTCTCGTTTTGAGGCGGTCTGTCGAAATCCGATGCCGATCGCATGATGATGATGCGCGAAAAATCGACCAGCTTGGCCAAAGTGCCTCGCAGCAGCGCATTCAGCGTTGCGTTGTCCTCCTGCTGTGTAACACAGTATGTAGCGGACCCGTTGCTGAAGAGGTGCGTCACATTCTCGAAGGCTTCGCCCAGAAGGTCGCCGGTCCAGAACGTATTTGCCGTGGCCGAGTCGCACAAGACGACAGTGGGTGGGCTGGTCACAGCCGTGCCAAAGCTTGCATACTGTTCGCGATTGGCTTGGCTGTCGGCGGTGTCGTTAAGCTGGGGATCAGCTACTTTCGCTAGATCGAAAGCGGCCTGTCGCAGGTTTTCGTTCACCTCGAAAACCTCCGTGCCATATATGGTCGAAGGATATTGGCCAGGTGCGGTCGTACCTTGCGCGAAATACCCGGTCGGGAAGTCGCTGGGCTGCAAGACCGTCAGTACCACAGAGCATCGCTGTGTCACGAATATCTGGTCGCACCATTTCCCGAGCGTCTATCTCGAATTCCAGATCCAATTGCACGGCGTAACGTGCGAGCGCGACGGAGCCAATGGTGGCCACTTTAGGGTTAACGCCAGCGATACCGGCAATCATAAAGTATGTGGATGTGAGATCGAGCCTCGAGGAATAAACGAGCGCGGATATGGACGACGCAGCATTAATCTCCCCCTCGCCAGTGATGATTTGGCATATGTCCCCTTCTTTGGTACAGTGGATTTGAGGAAATAGAGGTGAAAGGCCCGGGATAGTGATGTTTTGGGCGAGCACGTTGAACTCGGGGATATCGTACCACACTTCCGCTTCATCGATGAACTAGTAGACGCAATTCAGCGGGTGGAAAAAGTAGAGCGGCAGAATTTACTCAACCATATTAATGAGCATCACCTTGGGCGCAAGCTTGTTGCTGCTCACGCCGAGGACCAGGCTGCAGAGCAGCGATGTAAGGGCCCAGTTCATGTCTGCTCAAGGAGGGAGAAGAGGCGGAAGTACGAGTCAAGGACCTGACAGATGTTCATAAATATGTATCCCAGTCGACGACCGACCAGCCGTTAGCGTGGCCAACGGGGCGCCATAATTGAGTACGACCACGCGTTTCCCCGTGCGGAGAAGTGATGGCCGTGGGATGCGATCTGCCGCACATTCTCAAAAGTTCAGAAAATCCCGACATCGCCATGTTGTTCGTATACCTACGAGGCCTTTCGAGCCACACGACTCGTACATCGCTGATCCAGAATCATGCGAGATGAGGATGAACTAGTGCTTTCATTCAATTGCATTCGGACAGCGCGTGAATAGCTTGTGCCAAAAAAAGGCCTCGGCGTGAGGTCGGAGATGTTGAAACTGTCCCTGGTGATTGGAAGAACAGATGTTGATGCGCTGAGATGCGCCGGTGCTTCTGTTTCTCGCTGTCAACAGAATGTGAGATTCGGTACCAACAACGTTCAATCCGCCATGTTCAGATATTTCCAACGGACAGCTGTCCTTCATTTTACCGCACAAACGGATACGCTCCCTGAAACGAGGCGCTCCTCTATTCTTATTCCACGGGTGCGCCCACAGAGAGACGGAAGTTTCGAGGAACGGAGGCCCGTGATGGTGTGGGAAGGAATATTCATATTCATCGGCGGAAAGTAGCAGGTCTACGGTAGGAAAATAGAGAGAAGGGGGTAAATCACGGAACTGCATCCGGCTTCCTGTCAGACTCTGGAATGAATATATACTCATAGAAGCTATTTATCTCGTGAGATCGGACTGTGGTGTGATGGAAGTCGCTGCCGTGTCAATGGCCGGCACATATCTTGTCATGGGCGCAGCATATACTTACGTCGCAATCGCCCAAACTACGGTACGACCACTTCAGCTCCCGTCCTGCTGCCCACAACGACGGTGTAGTGTACCCGTATTTATACAGTCCAATAGAGCATGATGTATTCAGAGCGGGCATCACTGTCTGATGGTACGGTTGTCATATGCGTGAGATGGAA
This sequence comes from Mycena maculata, assembly GCA_029448575.1. NCBI lineage: Eukaryota > Fungi > Basidiomycota > Agaricomycetes > Agaricales > Mycenaceae > Mycena > Mycena maculata. Next base: position 33,469 of record JARJLG010000321.1, read on the forward strand.
AGGTAACACAGCGGAGACTGAGGCCGAAACAGGACCAGAGAATAATTGGCGAGCTGAACCCTATTTGCAAACCCAACTTGTTAAATGGTCCGTCGTTATTATGGCCCCGCGGATCCAGCGCGGAACCAATTCAGTGTCTTTGATCTCAGGCAATATGTCGATTCACACGGTTGTTCAGTGTTGATGTTGAACGTCCCAGCGCACGTTCGTTACCGAACTTGGAAGTCCGGTTGTTGGCAACACGAATTACTCCTTTTGTGGATTTGATTGTGCTTTCCTACGGGCGGTAGCCGACTCCCACAACTTTATCATCGTTACTGCAACAATGATACAGTTTTACAGCCGCAACAGCGTAATCATCGCGGTGAGATATTTTTGAGCCATGTTCAGCCGCGGTACTGCTCTTTTATTGAGCCAATTTTCAAGGTAGGTACATAGGTAGGTAGGTAGTATTCACGGCCGGTCCACTGAGGAACGCCGGGCCCAGGAATTATCTAAGTGTACACGCATTTATACAAGAGTATTAATGTTCCCGGCCTGACTTCGAACGCTGATTGAAAGATTGTGGACCTTGCGAGTGAAATATAGTCCGTTCCATCATGAACCCGTCCTCTCCCGGGCCTCTCATCAGCTGTAGGTCAACGGACGCAAATATCAGAATCAGAAGACTACTTATAAACTAGATAACGATGACTTCCTTCTCGAGACCCCTTCATCACTATGTCCCTGTCCCTCAACGCGACCGAAGAGATCAGTGTCCTCCAGGAAATCGGCACCGATGTGGTGCATAACTTCGTGGCCATTATGAACGAAACGTTCCTCCTCAGTGAGCCTCATGGTCGCCCAATGACTAATCAATTCTGACCCACGCCGCAGCTATATATGCAGTCTTGGTCATCAAAGCGGGCTTTGTGCTTCTGTACGGCGTTCAATTCCAAGCGGTTTTTCAAGTTTGGATATACTTAATGCTTTTCTTTTATTCTGTTTTCAGGAGCAAGGAACGTCGAGGAATCAGAGCCTATATGTTGACCATGGCAGCCCTCTTTACCATGTTCATCATCGCTGTCGTCCTCTGGACCTTGGATCTTACAAATTTTATTTCGGAGGCAAAAATCACCCTCCTCGAAAACCCTGACGAGGATTTGGGAATCAAGTATGGAAATGCACTTTCCTTCGTTTTTCGGCTTGCAGCAGCGCAAGATGCACTTTATGCGTATATGGTACGCCCTTCTATTGCCCGGGAGGCGTGTTACTCACCCCTCCCTTTCAGTCTCTTATGGGAGATGCGATAATTATTCATCGGGTCTGGATGTTGAAAGCTTACTATCGTCCTTGGGTTTTCTTTATTCCGTGTGCTTTTCTCTTCGGCTCTCTAGGTGCGTAGTCCATTGCTTTCGGACGAGTGTGCTTGTCTCACATGAAATTCAGTTGCCACTCTCATGTTGACATACTGTGTCGCCCAAATCGGCTCCGACATTATCTTGGGAAATTTCGAAAAACCGGCTTTCTGCAGGAACGTTCAGACAGTTACATACGCTATGCCTTGCGCCACCACCGCAATTGCAACTATTTTGCTCGGCTTAACGACATGGTAAGATCAAAATGCTAGATCCATCGAATATCAGCATCTTACATGCAGCCAGGAAATACCGAAATTCAATCATGCGGAATAGTGCTACCAGCAGCAGCGGAACCAGGAAGACAACACGCTCACAAGGCGAGAGGATACTCGTGCTCCTAGTGGAATCAGGGCTACTCTACCTTCTTTTCTTCGTACGTCAATTATCCTCTCGAGCCTTCACATCTGGAACGGACCACAGGTTATACAAGTGGTAGAAGACAGTCCTCGGGTACACGCCTGGATCGATACTCAAACCGGTGTTTCGTTTGCATTCACGCTGTACCAGTACTGCTCCAGCGTCATTGTCGTCCGTCTTCATGTTCTGTGGCCGTGATTTCACGGATGCTAATGTCTTCCTAGGGAATGTACCCCACGATCATAGTCGTGCTGGCTCATTCCAAACGGGCCGTATTGGACCAAAGTGCCTCTGTCAGCTCTGGCAGTGCGCCCAGCAGGCTTGCGCGCCTGAATATGAGCAATCAGACGTCTTCGACTAACACTTGGCCGACATCGACATTCCAGATCGGCACGAAACGGGCAGATGAAATTGAACTCGACGCCGTTTTGCGTTCGGGTCCCCATACCGATGAGGAAACTGGGAAATCTGCATTCGTGTGACCGCTGTAAGTTGAGTGTATCTATTACATGTAGAGGGAACTTCTGTTCGTGGACAACAAAACTACTTATCGTTGTATTCAAATTTGGGTAAAAAAGTAAAATAGTTTATGTAGCTCATTCCCAAGAAATGTCTACTCGGCGCCAATTTTTTGTGCTAAGAGACGGAAGATTTTGGTCAGACCAGTCAGCCGGTTTTATCTTCCAATTCCCAGGCGCGGATGGGGTCCAGATGTCGGGCGGATTATCCCACACGGGTGTAAGAACATCTAGGGATCAGATGCATTCGCCCGAAGCCATGTATGGTATGCTTCTAGTGTGGCCTCGGGCAAATCGGTATGGTTGCACTCACGGCTCGGGGTATTTTCCTCCCGTAGGGTGGTCATGGAGATGGCCGAGATGATGAGAGTAAGGTTAATCACCACTAATTGCTTGGTTATGTAGACATCGGGGAACAAATCCGTTGTAGTGAGATCTGAACCCAGACGCGGTCCAGACGCCTGAATAATTGAATAATTTACCCACTGCCATTTGAACGCTTAACCACCACGAGTCAACCGATTCTGGCGTGTGCTCAACTGTGGAATGGAATGCGTTTTTGGTTGAAATTTCCTCCTGCACGCATCTCGATTTTAACCCCCGAATCTGCGAAAGTGGCAACACTTGACAAAGCCTTCAGACACGTCAAATCAGTGCATCTAATACAGTGGTTGAATACCTTTTCGCAGCGACCAGATTTTTCAGCCCTTCCCCTCAATCAACTCTCAATGATTAAACCAGGGAGAACTTTCGAAGTAATGATGCCTGATAGATGCGAGATTCACCATATATATGGCACGGGCGCCGGCCGTTTCTTACGCGCCGATACCTACAGATACCTACCTACTCCGGGACTATGGCCGCCGGGGAACAGGGAACGTACCAGTTGAAATATTCCGTTGCACCTGAACAGCAAGGAGGGATGAGGACATAAGAAAGCCTTACCTTCGGCGCATAAGAACTATGCATCTTGGTTCTTTAGACTGAGTTCGGGTCTCCTCAACCCGGAATGATTCAGGGGCGACTTTCATGACTTGAAAGTGGGGTTATACTGACGATCTTCCAACAGGCATCTAAATCATTCGCTTTCCCATGATTCGCAGGTGGGCTACTTATAAAGCGACGAGGCGGGTTTCAGCGGCGGAGGAAGCACCCGCCAGATGTGGAACGACGAGAAGCCGAGTTCGGCTGCAATTACGGTGACGCTCGTCTTGGAAGATTGGTACCAGGACGGTGGCAGCACGAGCCGCGAAAGACAACAGTTATTTTGAATGGGTTGCGCAGGCCTGCCACCGTGATTGATCCGCACTGAATGTCTATGGATTGTGAATGTTCAACATTCTCGGGAAGATGATTGTAAAAGAGTTTATCACCTTCTGATAGATCCCAGCCCTGACCACTGGAACTCGCTGGGTCGCAAAACAGTACATCAACTATCACTCGACTCAAGGTCCCTGCCAAGGTAAGTAGCTGCCAGGTTAGGTTCAACTGCAGATCGCCGCGCAGTCTGACACGTGAATTTTTCCTAAAATTAGTTGCAGGAGGGAGGTAGGTAAAGAATACTGCCAGATTAAGTTCAACTGTAGATCGCCGCGCAGTCTGACTCGTGGATTTCCCGTGAAATTAGTTGCAGGTGTTTCCCTCGTCGAAAGACCTGGAGAAGCAGGATAGCGTCGCATATGGTTTCAATTTTTATGGACATGACCTCGGATTTGCGTTACGACTGAATTCTAACGATATTGAAAATCACTCAAGAAATGTAGGAATATAACGGTGATCATAAAGACGGGACGTACGCGGAAGCGGCAAGATCGCCCCACCAGCATGAAACTCCGTGCCACGCCGACCGTGTAACGCGAGGCGCGGATTCAGGCCCGCGGGACGGATGCGGGTTCAGGTCTAAGCGCACGCATCGTAGGGCCCGTCCCAGCCGGAGCACTCCAACGGCCGCCGTGCCCCGTGCAGGCGTAGCTTGTGACGGGGACGGCGAGGTACGTTCCCTTGTTTGACGTGCTCGACGCGCCTGCGGACGTGTCGAGGTCCCGTCAAGCTTGGATAGAGTCGCAAGCAGGCAATGAGACGCTGCAGTTCTCCGTAATCGGGGTCTAGTAGCAATGCCTCGTAACAAACCAGGTGCGCAGACAGACCCCTGGTTCTAGAGCGGTATGGCCGGGGTCCGAAGAAGAGACGTCGGGATCTGTCGGGATGCTTGGATGCAGCTGATCCGCGTCTACCTTGCGGGCCACTAGGGAGTCACAGTGACTCGCGCAAAAATCGACGAGTAGTACTTGCATTTGCGTGCAGCATTGTTTGGGGCGCATATAGTCAAGTGTAAAATCAGCGCGGGAAGGAGGAAAGAAGGTCATCGCGCACCTTGATCTACGTAGTACAAGAATAGGGCGGCGCGGTCACGAGCACTTCAAGATAATACATGTGATTCGGAGTCGGCGTGAGTGACTCCGAGCCACAGGTCCATACATGTCGGGGAGGAAAGGGTTCTAGGCGACAAGGAACATTACAGCATCTTCGTTCTGTCAGAATTTTGAGCTCGATTTGCGAATTACCGCTACGGGCCTCGACGCCATTTTTTTTTGACGGTACCGTCAAACTCCCATACACCGCGAACAAAGTCTGCTGCTCAACCCACTATCGTGGAATCCAGTGAGGCCCGAGCTAAAACAAGTAGAGCAACTGTCTTTTACCTGTGCTGTCGTCCTAAGTAGAGGTATCGTGGATCCTCGGGTGGGACCGGACCTTGAGAGTTTGATAGGGTTCCGAACTGATCCATCGGATTCTGACAATTGCTGACTTGACTCGTTCCTCCACCTACCGCTGCCACTAGCTCCTGGAACAAGTCAAAGACCGGAATCGAGCATGCCAGTGGTACCACCTCTCTTATTCGTTTCCAACATTCCAATTGACAAAAGCCCAATGGTGGTACGCGTATGTGCCTCTATTGCTGTGCGTGCAGCAATGGCACCCAAGCTGTCAACAGGAAAGGCCGAACTTCTCTTGTCGGACGAGTTTACTCGAAAAAGAACACAGACACACCGGACAGGGAGGGAAAATTCTGGTGCGTCGTTAATCCGCGTGGTCGTTCCATTCTTGCTCTCTCTCTCTTTGCAGTGGCTAACAATGTCGAGGTTAGACATTCGACTGTCCAGTGCAAATCCAGTAGCTTCAGCATTGTCCATTTATCCTGGGATCCCTTTTTCGAATTGGAACACGAAATTCGGCGTCTTTTCTTCAGCGGCGTCAAGATCCAGTCCCGGTGCGGTTTCGGAAGCAAATCGCAGGGGGGATTTCCGTGGATAAGTTCATCCCGGGCCCTGTATGACCGTAAAAGAGCCTGAGGAGGGCACATTCAAACACCCCTTGTTCGCTCCACGAGATTCACGAGCTTTCGCACAAGTTCATCTTCTTTATGATCTCCTCTTATCCTGTTTCCTTTGATACACAACTGTCCCAGCACCATTCTCTGCAGCATTTCTGAGGACGATCGACACGCAGCGGCCTGTTTGAATACTTCGCAGAAGAGTGGCAGATTTTCGGACTATCTTTTCGGAAGAACAGGTGTTCCTGGAGATGTGCTTAATACGGCCTAATGGGCCCGTGGTGGGCCATTCATCGTGTGCCAAGGGTCGGGATCCCCGTAGGCGATTGAACGGTGCTGGCAACGACGGGGAACATAGCTCGCCGCTCGAGTGAGCGGCAAAGCCTTGACGTTTTAAATTCCCACTAACCACCCGCACCACGGCTCACACACTGCGATTGGATCCAGGTCACGCTTGCGTATCTTATTCCTGCCGTCCATTCATTCAGTCCGAAGCTGAATGCCCGCATCAGCATCATGATTGTTGATATCTCTAGATCTTATCGTTCTTCGTGCTCATATACTGGCTGCATGGTGCATCAGCAGGCCTCTGTCCCAACGCTAGTATGCTCCCCGCCAATCTGTCGACGTCGCGCGCCCCAACAAGGACGGGGTCCATCGCCTCTCGGCGACCTCGGCCGCGGTCTCCTCTGTCGATGTATGTCGCATACGAGATGTCACCGCCCAAGGCACCCAAACCACTTCTTAAACTGGATAAGACTGTACCAAAGGCGAAAGCGCCGAAAACGCAGACAGAGCCGGAGCCGCCCGATCCCGTTCCGGTCCAGGCGGATGCTCTACCAGAGCCTTCTCCGCTACGCTTGCCCGTCATATCATTGTTTGGGCGGCGGCGGAAAACGATTTCGGAGGCGGCGTCCGGTGTTCCCGCCCGAACGGAAATTGCGGGCCCGGCCCCGGCCCCTCCCCTCCGCTCCTCCCAACCTAATTCGCCCATCGACTATCTCGAGCCCGTGGGGCGTCCAGACAGAGCCGACGCGCTGTCGTACAAAGCCCTACCCGCGCAACCTTCTGATCCCCGTGGGTCCACGGACGGAGACGGAGTCACGGTATCGGATTATTCCGGCTCGTCCGGAATGTCGTCCTCGATGCTGGACAGGGGTTCCTCAGAGGGCTCGTATTCTGTGGAAGAGGAATCGGAATCCTTGGAGGACGAAGGCCTCACCGCCGATATTGCGCGTGAATCGCGCCGCTGCAGTCCGATAGAATTTGCAGCGTCGCGCCGGGCGTCGGTCATAGAATCGTTCGTGTCGGAATTCGATGTGAACAAATATCCTGGATCCATTACGCCTGTGGTTGGAGCGTCTTCCAAGCATCGCCTTTTCGATTCGCGTCCCAGTAGCCCGGCAATTTATTATCGCCCTGATACGCCCTTCATGGACACCATCGTCGCCGTGGATTCCGAGGCTGTCCGCGGGCACACGAGGGAGGCGTCGGTTGTCCGCAAAGAGATGGGGTGGATGGGAGCGTGGAACCAGGACGATATGCGTGTTGTCATCGACAAGTTACGTTCGCTGAAGTGACCGAAGCTATTGCAGACGGCTTTACTGTACAATTATCTGGCACTATGGGCGATATACTGTGCAAAAATTTCAAGTTTACAGGGTTTTTGATGACAGTTTACATATTAGCTTGGGTGGCAACTCACAGAAAGTTTACATCTTCAATTTAGATGCAACATTTTCAAACGGCTTACATCTTAGGTGAGTGGGTGGCATCTCGGCAAAATTGACCAAAATGTTGGGATCAGATCCCAACTACCGGCTCGGGATCAATTCGTACTCTGTCGGCCGCTTTACATTTCTGCCTCAGCTCAAGTCTCTCGGACATCACAATTTAGCATCAGAAGACTCATTTATAACCTACCAGCAAGGTTCAGATAAAAACTGAAGAGAATTTACCGTAGTTTGACTACGCGAGCTAAGAATTTTTGCCCAAAGGTTCAGGGGCATTGGGATTCGTCTTATAAATTTCCCAAGTAACTGTTTTCACCCACAGACATATATTCGTCATTATATTTAGTGTTCTCTGCTCTCTAAGGCTCGAAACACATAACATATCCTTCTTGATATCCCAACGGAACATTCGGATCATCGTTTCGATCAATCCGATCAGTTATGCTGCCCCAGGAGTCAAAAAAGATCAAAGATAGCTGATTGGAGCTAGGTGAATTGTGAACCTCTACAAAGAACACAAATATGTTTGAAAGATGTCCCCAGTTTGAGAGATGCAAGCAAAAACCCTGTTGCAATTTCAAAGATGTAAGCCAAAACACCCTGTTTCCACGGAGATGTCAGCCAGATAATTTTTGCACAGTATATGTGCCATACGGACGGCTTTATGGTACATACGCTGTCCAAAAATTCCTCAATGGTGACATCAACATAAAAACAGTGTTTTTTGAATACAACTATATGGGCGATATAGTGTGCAAAAATTACCCCAATTTTGCAGGGTTTTTGAACACAACTTACATCGGAATTCAGCAGATGGGTGACTACTCTTGTGCTGGGTGACATCTATCAGATTTGGATTGCATCTCTCGGCGACGGCTTACATCTTATCAACATTGAATTTGTTGATTTGCGATCAGTTCGGTTCACGGCATATCTCGGCATGCTGTTCCCAAAGCTGAATTCAATCCTCAGTAATATGCACATGGCTTTGGATAATGTCTGCTAGATTTGGACCTGCTTTCAAGACCATCTGGAGCGCTTTCCCCTGAATCACCTAAACAAATAGTTGAAACTATCATGTTCGATGCACTCTTGTTCCAAAACATGTAGAGGTATTATTAACTTTTTTCTTCATCAAGCCTCTAAAGAAAATGGTTCTTACTCCATTGTTTGGCTGAGGAAGTATCACGTTAGGTGCACAATGGCCTCTGAAAGATTTGACCACCTTCCGTTTATGGATTTCGGAACGGGAATAGCATCATTGTTGCAATCAATTGCATCAAAAGTATTTCAATTCGAAGTCGCCCAGGAGCGGGCCTGGTAAGATATAATTCATGGAATTAACCTGCAAGAAAGATGTCCCCATAATCCAAGTTGTAAACAGGTTTGCAATTCTGCTGAAAATTGCAGACCAGAACCATGAGGTGTAATCCAAAACCCTGCTTTCAACCGTAAGTTGTAAGCAATTATTTTTTTGCACGCTATATGTGCCATATTTTTGGACAGTATATCACCCGTATAATTACAAGGAATAAACGGCGTCCCAACGAATCACCGCACCGCATGAAATCACCACAAAAGAAACTTGAGCGCCTCGACCTCCCACGCGCGAAAGAGTGCGCCCACGCCCTCCTCGCGCACGATCCTCCGTGCGCAGTCGGTGAGCGAGGTGTACGGCACGCGACTGCGCACGGCAAGCACCGCGTCCGCGGTGTCCTTGCCGCTATATATATCTTCGTCAAGACCTTGGCGCTGGAGCGCGAGGCGCGTGGCGAGGACCTTGAGCGTTGTGGCGAGGGCGGCGGCGAGGGGGCGGGGGAGCGCGAGCGCGGGGGCGGCGGCGGCGAGGAGCGCGGCGGGCGCGACGCCCGGGGCTTGGTAGAGGAGCCAGGGCGCGACGCGCTCGGCGGGGGAGAGGAGGGCACACGCGTGCGGGGTCGTTATTGCGCTGTAGATTAGATTAATATTATAAGGGGATGAATGGGGAACGGACCGGGTGGTGAGGGTGCGCAGCGGGATGAGGAGCAGGGCGAGTGCGAGATCGAGGACTGCGTCGGTGCGAGGCGTGTGCGGGCCGAGGTTCCAGTGCAAACAGAGGACGAATTTGAGGAGCTTGGCGAGGACGTTGATGAGTGTGGTTAGGATGGATGGCACTGGGCGCGGTCAGCGGGATCCAACTGCAGGCGGCGACGCACCGATTCCCTTGTAGAATCCACCCAGTCCCTAGAAGAATGCGGCTCGTTAACGCGCGCGTGCTGAGTGGACGAGACCACACCTCGATGCGGTACACGCGCGCGACGAGGTTGGATCTGGGGACCGCCGCCGCCGCCGCTTGCAGGTAGCCGTACCCCAGGAGGCCATCCTCCAGGAGGCCGCGCGGAGGCATGGGGATGTAGTCTGCGCGGTGGCGGACGAGCACGCCGAGGACGGGCATGGCGAGGAGGTACCACCACGCGATGAAGCTGCGCACAAGGTCGGACTCGAACGGTGGGTTAGGAGAGAGTAGGGACGCACAAGGTCGCCGTGAGGGCGACAAACTGCGTGAGCAGGGTTGAAGCAGTAACGTTGACGAAGATGTCGAGCAGGCTGAGCATGGTGGAGGTAGGTAAACAAGTACGTGGAAGGAGGAAGCGAACGTGGCCGTGGGAATGCGGCGCGCTGCCGCGGCAATTCGGCCGATTGGCGATGGCTCCGAGTTTGTAACTACTCCAACTCTACTCAAACACTGCGTTTTCTGCAAAAAATCTTTGGGGTGGATACCCTGGGATACCCTGAGTATCCATTGATATCAACCCATATCCGACGCTGTCCACCAATATCCGAATATATCCGACTTTAGATATCACATACAATGGATACCTCAGCTATCCCGAGCTATCCATATCTCTATCACTACATATCTACCAGCATATCACCACTGTCGACACCTCAAATATTACCCATGGTATGCAAACACAGGATATCACAGATATCCACTCAACCACACCCAGAACATAGAACGTATCAACAGCAGTTGCTGGATTCTGTGAGCACTGCTTTAAAAGACAACTGGAAAAATGCTAAGTCTGTTTCAGACTCAAATGCCTGCCATACACCCACAAGACTCTCACTTTTCCAATCATACGCACCAGATGAACCTGGCGGTGAAACATAGATAAGTGCAAAAACCGGCCCGAGAATATTCTCTGGCTCTCCGCACCGCCACAGCCGATCCCCTCTATCCGACAGTTGTGTTTTCTATTTTACCCCCGAAGTGTGGACTCGGAGGAACAAATGGGCGAGCCTTTGTTTCATAATAAGCATTATCTATCTTCAGGTGATGAATAAGTCCGGCAATGGGTGGGCAGGGCATCAGGGAAATGCCGATGGCTGGAGTAGGGATGGTAAAAGTGACGGCGGGAGTGATGGCGGGAGAGTGATGGCGCAACATGTATCTAACTATCTAATCAAGATGATTATCTCCGAATTCTTGATTATCAATACAGATAAGAGCGGACGTACTGGCGGATTGATACGGGATACTGAAGATATCCACCAGCGGATAGAAGTGGAAAGAGGTACTATGCACTGTGTATCCACTGGTCAATAGTTGGGGTATATACCACATGGATATGTGGTGATATTTAGCAATCCCCTGGGTAGATACTGGGTTGAAAGAGGTACTGTCTACCCTGGTTTCCACTAGGCGATACCCCAGGTAATGGATACTTGATGATATCGTGATATCCATAGGGGTATCCACCGTGAGGATTTTTTGCAGAAAACGCAGTGAAATATGGTACATAAACTATGGAATGTCTAATAGGAGGAACGTGTAAAATTGAACTTGATTCCAGCTTCCCAGGTCGTCCCGTCCCAGGTATGCTGATACCAGTGTTGCCTTTCTCCCAGAATATGCTTTCAACCCTGCACAGGCGGACTAGAAGAAAATGAGCAGGGCCGAGTTCATGAGGGCGTATGGGACCGCCTTGCAGCGATATTCAAATGAACACAATGTTAGAGGCAGCGGAGGAGGCACAATGGCTTTTTCTTTTTGACCATGGATCCGGTATCTCGGAATTACAAACAGTATTGTGCGTAGTGCGAGGCGAAAGAAATTGCAAGTTCAAGCATGCTAGAGGATGGTGAGGATGGTGACTCCGTGGAGGTGGGCAAACATCTGACCATCGGCAGTATGTAGATAATCGACTTCGTAGGTAAGAGAAAGAACCAATTAAAGATTGTGGCTCGGTCCCAACTGTATAAACTGTGGTTTCAATTCAACAGTTGGCCCGGACTATTTGATTTAGACATCTCATTTGGGGCTTAAAATCTGAACCAACTGTGTAGCAACTCAGAGGTGACTATGTTGAAATTTAAGGAAAACTTGGCTGAGATTTAAGACCCGTATGAGATCAATGCACCAGCGAGCGAGCCCGATTTTCCTCTAAAATCTCTTATTAGGCCCTGTTCGGGATCCCAAGTTAAAATCCCAATTACTAAATTTCCCTGCCAAACGCACCATTTAGTAACTGGACCTAACCCAAGTCACCATCAGTCACTCGGTCTAGACCACACGTTTCGGATCTTCCCGAAGCTGACACGACAGATCCGTTTTGTCGTCGTCATCGCCTGTCACAGTCCCACCCTCCGAAAAGTGTTCTTCTTTTTGCTCCTCTGAGTTCATCCAAACATTGAGAGAAGTACAGAAATTCATTCAGAAAATACATGTCATGTCATCCACCAAAAGTGCGCCATTAAAAATGGCTTCAATTATGAGATACATATCATCGTCACTGACGGCGGGATAATTGAGCAGGGAGCGGGGTGAGGCGGGGCCCTCGGCAATTCGGATTGATTATTACCGAGTGACTGACCGGAAGTCGCACCGATATCATCATCAGTGACTTGATGTGACGCTCGTAGATAGCCAGACGAAATTTAGTAATTTGGGATCCCGAACAGGGCCTTAAGGTGTATAATTCAAACAGCTGAATCAGAGCTGTTCGTTTTGAACAATCTTGAAGTGCACAAATTTATCAGTTGAGCACTGGACACCATTTATCAGGACAGTATGAAACAGATTATAAGGCCGTGTTCTCCAATAGCCATCTCCGCCAGTATGCTATTCATGGAACTCACCCAGGTATTTGCCACTGGTCTATTCATCCTCTCCCGTATATGCCTGTTTCCATCACTTCTCTGTCCAGAACACGCTTCACTGAGTCCCCCATCAAGTATGCATTCAACCTGCAACCTGTTGGAATTGGAACACCTTTCCAAGCTACATCTGCTCAGGGGTCAGAGGTAAACTAATCAGATTTTCACTACGTGAATTCTCTTTCGTCCAGTTCGGCCTTTTTGGGCCATAGGACCGTTGTGGCAGTCAGACGGCCGTCAGAATTATTTTCAACACCCATCGGGGATGTCGGTGATACTGAATTGACAACTGAAGGCATCAACCAGCTGTCTCCAGCGAACAGCGAGGGCACGATCGTTAGGGAGCTACGGTCAGGGCTCAACTGTCGGGAAAACACAGTGAAGCATCAGCTGTTTGAAATTTACAGTCAATCACAGACAGCCTTTAGTGAACAGTTGAGGATCAAGTCTCTGAAATGTACAGTCAAATCCATTGGCCAACTCCTTTAATCATGCAGCTCTGGGCTGCAGCATTAACCTGTGCACATTTAACAGCTCAGTTGATTCAACATCACATAGCTGGTCACGAACCGTGGATTCAAGCAGGTTTGTGCACCTGCCAAATCCCTTAGAACTGAAACCCTCTGTGGTTGTTGTGCAGTAATCAACCTTCCCTTCGAGTGAAACCAATATTTGGTGGATAACCACTAGTGGCTTCGGTAGCGGACCCTTGGAGACGCGAGTTGGAAGAGAAAAATGAACGATACTTGCACTTGCGCCCCTAACTTTCGGCACGCGGGAAAATGATCCGACCAGAAAAATATTGTCATGTTCCATCACGGCATTTTCCTCGTCGCCTTCTCTCCTTTCCCTCAAATCTATCGCAGACATGCAGAATGTTAAGATCTGGTGGCTGGCCTAACCGCTTTGGTACCCCGCGACTTCTCACGACTGGCCTGAGCCTATGTGAAGCGGATGCTAGTTGGAGGTAACTTGTCTTTCCCATCTTGATGGGCCGCGAAACCTACTCAGTACTGTATTTATATGGTCTCATGGCGGCTCACGAGCTTTCGGAGACATTCGGTATGATGCCAACGCGTATTCTGACCATTTGATCCTCGGATTATTCTTCGCCACTGATTTCTTGTACTCTCTGGTTGTCGCTTGGCTGCTCCACATACTACATCTTGGGAAGATGACTGGTAGGACCCCAGCTCGCGTGCCCCGACTAGCAAAATGTAATTCTAATACTGAACTGACAGAAGACCGCGGTTTCGTCCTCCGGAACTATCATCCCCACATGTCATTGTCGTCAACCTATATCTGCAACGGACAGATGGTTGAGTCCACGACCCGAGCGTGCGCCGTGGGCCAGCAAACTCCAGCTAGGCCAGTTACCACTGTAGGATACTTCAACATACGAAGATACGATTGATTCAACCTACCACTGAGTCTGTAGGCTCTAAGATAGAATGCCGGCATAGTGGCGGGATCCAGCAAAATGAAGCAATATTGTCGGATCAAAGGCAAAAGGTGGGCATCGCCGCCCGTCGCTCAAGTGAAACGGCGGGGATTTGGCGGCCATCGCCATAATTAATTTGTGACACCAATAATGGAGCCGTGCGATCCAAAATAATATTCCAGTTTCTCATTTGGCTCGACCACCCCGCACTTGCTTGGCGCGTGCCGCCGCCGCGGCGCAGCCCGGCGCACCGTCGTCACCGCCAATCCTTCGGGCTTTACGACCGTAGATCTATGATGCAACGAACTGCAACGAACATCATCACTCCCGCTAAAGATATTATCTCCGGTGCCGATTTGCGCTTGATATACAGACTCCGGTAAACTTCATGGGCCCCAAACGTCTCTTCTCCCCACCATGGCTTCCGCCTCGTCTTCCAAGACGTCGTTATCGCGTACGCAAACAAGGACAGACTCCATAGGCTCGTCTCGTCGCCCTCGGCCGAGGTCTCCTCCGTCGATGTATGTGGCCTATGAGACGTCAATGGCCAAGCCACCGAAACCGCTCATCAAACTGGACAAAAAACAAAAAGGGAAAGCGAAGGCAGCCCCGGATCCACCGAATCCCTTCCCGGTTCGCTCCAATTCTCTATTTGCACCACCTCCTACAACAGTACGTGAACCGCCTTCGCGACGACCATCCGTCGGGTCGTTCCTCAGCCTACGGCGAAAGAAACACGAGGGCTCTTCCCCCAGTCTCCCGGCCAGAGACGAGTTTCCGAACCCCCGACCCCGTGCTCCCCCTCTCCACACCGACCGCTTGCACGAGCCCAATGTCCACCCCGTCGGCGATCTCGAGCCTATTTCGCGGCGCTCAGACAAGGCAAACCGCTTGCTGGGCGATCCAGTACCTTTCGAGCGGGCTTCTACAGCACCTGCTCCAACCCGCCATGATGTCGGCGCCCCCGATCCTTCTGACGCGTTCGGAATATCCCCGCTCTCCTCGACATCTTCACTTGGGGGTGGCTCGTTTGACGACGAGTGCTTCGCCGATGATTCTCACATCCAACGCGAATCGACGCTACTCAGTCCGATGGAATTCCCGTCGCGTCCCCCTTCCGTTCCCGTATTCGCGCCGGCGGCGGAGTCGGACACCGCGTCGGAAATCGATGGGTCGTGGGTCGACGACGAGCCAATCACCCCTGTCGGGGCTCTGCCGCCCAAACATGGGCGAACCGATGTTCTGGACCCGCGCGATTCGTACGCGTCCGTGCATGATTACTACTCCCATTCCCATTCCCATTCCCGAGGACCGTCCGCGCATCAGGAATATCGGCCTGATACCCCGTTCATGGACACGATCGTCGCCGTAAATTCCCCAGTGTTGGTCGCAGGGGTCCCCCGCCGTCATGGGAGGGAGCCGTCGGTGATACGCAGCGAACCGAAGGAGGGGTGGATGGGCGAGTGGAATCAAGGAGATATGCACGATGTCATCAACAAGTTACGTTCACTTAAGTGACGCACCTGTCTTTCTTATCATATAGATACCCTATCCTCTACATCTCAACCTGTAATTCGCCCTTTTCCTGTTTTCCTGTTTTCCTACGCACTTGTACATTATCCCGTGGCAATTTTATTTCGTTCCGGTTGAATCCGGTCCCACTCATCGGATATAGACTTTTAGACGCGTATCATGGCAGATCGTGGCGCGCCTGCTCGCATCAGATCCATGATGCACGTCCGAGATACGACGAGAAGACTTGCCCAAATCGAGACTTCCTGTGACTTTTCTTGACCTCGATTCTGGACTTTTTATTGCGACTTCATACCTGGCCCGACAAGCCCAAAATTTTGCCTACCCCCCATTTGAGTATATGGTGCATAGATCTACATGTTTCTGCTCAGTCATTCGAACAAGGCGGCATTCGAACAGACTTTTGATGACTCACTGGGGACAAGCAGCAATATACACATCAGTAAAAGTACACTTTCGTCTTTCACATCTTTCACGTCTTGGGCAAGACGTGAAAGACGCGAAAGATGGATTTTGGCCAAAGACATAGCATCTTTCGAAAGTAGATTCAAGTTTCTTATGAAAGATCCTTGTCTGTTCCAAGATGTGAAAGAGGCTAGCAAATCTTTGGAAACTTCACTCCAAGATCACTTAAAGATTCACGCATCGGGAAGAAAGATAACAATATATATTCACAAGGACCAAATGTACGGTATTACGGTCCGAGTATATTGGATGGTTTCGATGCGTGGAACGGCAACGTGACGGATGAACAGAGAGCGTGCCGCCACTAGGCTGTTAAGGCAACGCGCCCGTGCCCGCCGCCGCGCCGCATCGAGTTGCGCCGGCTCTGCGGCTCGACGAGCAACAGCGACGGCTCTCAGTGCGGCATGTGGTACGACACCGTCGGGGAGCTGAGGAGAGCAACAGCGGGGGCACGGACGGGTACGTCAGCCCGCGCGACGGGGCACTGAATGTGAGGCCGTTGTGGGCTATTCATGAGGTTGCTGCCAACGCTCACGTAGCTCGTGGGGTTGGTGAGGTGGTGACGGGCGAGAAGGGGAATGGTGAGTCGGATGAGGACGGGGAGAGCGAGAGGGGCGTGTTCCCCTCTGAGATATTATTGCTGCTCACCCGGCGGACTTGCGCCACCAGCCAGGGAATAGGGACACCGTTAGTACGGCGGTTGGCGGAGAAATACAGCACCGAGGTCATCGGGGACGAGGCGACACTGGAAGTGAAGTCAGCCCCGCATACAGATAACAAAAATGGAAACATACAGCGATGGTGGACATCGGCCTTGAGAAGGAAAATCTCCTCATCAGACTCGAGCTCCACTCAGTCCACGTCCACGGAGGAGCTGCGACACGTACTGGGTCGTGCGCTTGTGTTTCAGGAACTTGCCACGGGCGAGGATTGGGTAGTGCGAGAGTTCTAATGAGGACTTGGAAATGTTGAGAAAAGGCTTGAGAGTGTGTGTTTGAGGGGGCTTGAGTGAAGACTTCAGGATTCAGAGGAACGCCAAAGCCCAAAAGAAGCTGAGAGCGTGAGAAGTCCAGATCTTCAGGATCTTGCTATACATCGCCCAAGATCCGATCAGGGCTTGAGCAAGGGCCAGAGAGAACACTTTAGACGCTGCAACGGCCCTTGTGCACATTGAGATGGGTTCTGGGAGGGTGAGGCGCGACGACATGGGAGACACACCCAGGATGGGAACCTTTTAAGGTCGCTTAAAAGACCTATGGAAAGAATGTGTATTCATAGTCTAATATATCTTGATTGATTTAGCGAGATTCAATGAAGTAAGAAAGGATTACAGACACAACTAGAATTCATAGGCCTTTTCGACTTGATTGATTTCTATCTTATTCACCATGTAAGAAAGGTGTCTGAAAAGAACGTCAATCAGGTGCCAAATCAACCATATTTGATTTTTGGGGTATCGACAGTACACAAAAGCATATTGTAAAGTACGTGTTTCAAGCCAATGAGGGATTTTTGCCATTGGATCAGAAAATGCCGGACAAATAGCAAAAATCCCTCGTTGGCCTAAAACATGTACTTTACAATGTGCTTTTGTGTACCGTCGATACCCCAAAAATCAAATATGGTTGATTTGGCACCTGATTGACGTTCTTTTCAGACACCTTTCTTACATGGTGAATAAGATAGAAATCAATCAAGTCAAAAAGACCTATGAATTCTAGTTGTGTCTGTAATCCTTTCTTACTTCATTGAATCTTGCTAAATCAATCAAGATATATTAGACTACAAATACACATTCTTTTCATAGGTCTTTTAAGCGACCTTAAAAGGTTCCCATCCTGGGTGTGAGAGGGAAAGAAAGCGACGTGGGCGTTGGTTGCCATCACTTCAATCAAAATCACGCCATATTGACTCATATGATGGCGGAGTTTGAATGACTTAGGGATTTCGACACTTCGTTCTTCTCAACCTCAAGAAAATAAGTTTGAACAAGCCAAAGCCCTTCCCAACACTTTCTAGGATCATCCAAATCATTTCTGACTACTCAGAAGAAAAATGAAAATTTTGTGATTCCGAAAAAAATCTTGGTTTTGCGGTAAGAAGTAAGACATTGAATGAAAGATGTAAGATGTATTCCGAAAGACCTAAGAGCATCGTCCCAAGACAAAGATGCCGAAAGACCCTTTTGAAAGATCAAAGATCCGAAAGACAAAAGTGCACTTTTACTGATGCAGGGGCCGGATATTGCCAGTATATAGGTAGTATATTTCAAATATCCTCAGTATATACTGAGAATATCCAGGGGCTGGATATCTTCAGGATATTTGATGTATTGTCACGCTCAAGGCTCAAGTACTAGTCTGAGAGGTCGCACGTTGCGTTCTCAGATGTAGCAGGTAAGAGTGAGGCTCGAAGAATGATGGAATAAAAGACTAAGGAATACATGCGACTAGCTACACTTACTTATACTGTTTGACTGTGGCTATGTAACTAGTGCTAATAATATATACAATAGAGCGTCCATGTGCTACAAGCACCATAACCATGTGTTCTGAGTAATAAACATGCTAGAACCATGTGTTCTGAGTAAGAAACGTCCTGAAGCCATGTGTTCTGAGTAATGCCCATGCATACTCCACATGTCTGCAGCATGACACCTGTCAGCTGTCCGATCACCAATCTGTCGTGCTTCATCGGCATGTTCCTGTGAGAACCCGATCCCTGGCTGTCCGATCACTGATGACTCAAGCATAGCCTCGATGTTTAAATAGACCAGCGCTTATCCTGGCGCTTAGATAACGAGATAAGGCGTTGTCCGATTAGATAGCCTGCTTAATCGTGACATTACCCCCCTCTTAGGGTCGGCGTCCCGACGACCGTGAGAATCCGTCACACCTCGACTGAGGTACCGCGCGAGCATCCTTCGTTAGGGAATTTCTCCACGATCATCCTTCGTCTTGTGATTGGGTCGTATAGATAGCGAGTTGGATAATCAGCCGACTCCTGCTTCGGCTTATACCGCTTAATAAGATAATCCCAATGCCCCAGCGGCAAGACCGGAATCCCCTCGGTCTGCGGCTGTTCCTGGGCATCTCCTGGGGACTTAGCGCCTAGCGCTTCCTTTGGTGGCATCAAGCCTAATTTTCTGAGCTCTGCCGCCAGCGCGTCATTGCTCTCCTTCGACCTTCCGGCAATCAGGTCCTCCGCCCATCGGCGCAAGTCATGCTCTGCATTGTACTTGTTGAGAATGTCCGGTGCATTCTTAAGGTTCCGGGTTGGCTCCCAGTTCCGCTCCCCGATAGGGTATCCCTTCCACTTGATTAAATACTGGTATCCTCGCCCACGTTTCCTGTGGTTGAGGATCTCCTCCACCTCGTACTCCTTCTGTCCCTGCACGATCTGCGGTCCCGGCCGCTTCTCTTTCCGTCCCTCGGGCGGCTCCACGTAAGGCGTGAGAAGTGCTTCGTTGAAGACCGGATATGTCTGATCCGTCTCCGGCAATCTCAGCTTCCACGCCGAAGCCCCGGCCTTCTCCAGGATCTCGTAAGGGCCCAGCCTGAGATCATCTATCTTCTTGGTCGGTCTGTCTGTCTCTATGTTCTCTCCTTCCACCCAAACCATGTCGCCGACTTTAAATACAGGCGCCTCGCGCCTATGCGCGTCATAATACTTCTTCATCTTTTTCTGGGTTTTCTCAAGAGCGACCGATGCTTCATCGCGGATCCTCTTCATTTTCTGTGCGAAGTCGTTCGCGGCCTCATTGCGCGACTCGACTGAGTTTTCTATCCCCTTCCAGGGGTGGTATCCCGTGTTCGTATAGAAAGGTGACATGCTTGTCGACGAGCTGGTCTTATCGTTATGAGTGAACTCGGCCAATGCAAGCCACTCCGCCCAATCCGACTGTCGGTGATTGACGAAGATCCTGAGATATTTTTCAATCTCCTGATTCATCCGTTCTGTTTGTCCGTCTGTCGCCGGATGGTATGCCATGCTCGGGTTCATTTCTATGCCGAGAAGCCGGTTAAGCTCTCGCATGAACCCGGATAAATATCGGGTGTCCCGATCCGATATAATTTTACGGGGAATGCCGTGATATCTAATCACACGATCCCGGGTAAGTCGGGCGACACCTTCACTCGTCAGCTCCATGTTCGTTGCCTCGCAATGGAGCATCTTCGTGTAAGTGTCGACCCAGACTTGGATGGCGTTAAAGCCATTGCTGACCGGCAGCGGCCCGATGAGGTCCATAGATATAATCTGCCAAGGCCCCTCAGCGATCTTGTGCGGGTTAAGCTTTCCCTGCTTGTACCGGCGCACTCGAGTCCTTTGGCAAGCCTCGCAGGCCTTTATATATTCGGCGACCTGGTTTCCCAGTCTCGGCCACCAATAATTACGTTCCACCATTTCCTGCGTGCGGTTCTCTCGGGATGGCCGAGCATGGGCAGGTCGTGATGGAGTCCGATAATCTTATCGCGCAACTCCTGATTCCGGGGTACATATATAAGTCCGTTGTGATAGATAATATTGTCCTTCTTTTCCCAGGCTGGTAACTTTTTCTCGAGCGCCAGCTTAACGCTCTTATCGATCTTCTTCTCCTTAATTATCTCTTCCAAGATCCCTGCCTCTGGCCCTTCCAGCACTATGTCCTGTGCTCGGAAATACTCTGGCTTCAGCAGAACGACATTGTTGTTGTCGTCTTTTCCTTGGTCGTGATCCGATCTCCGAGATAAGAGATCTGCCTTCTTGTTCAACGCTCCGGGCCGGTGGTGTAGCGTGAAGTCGAACTCCGCCAGTTCCTGAATCCACCGGGCCTGTCTGCGATTAACCTTCTGGGGCTTCTTGAAATATTCGAGATTTTGATGATCAGTAAAGATCTCGAATGTTTGGCTTGCGCCCATCAACAACTCCCGCCACTCGTCCAGCGCGGTCATGATTGCGAGCATCTCTTTGTCGTAGATCTCGTAGTTCCGCTCAGTCTCATTGAGTCCATGAGACATGAAAGCAACAGGGCGCCATTCGCCCTCCTGCTCCTGTGCGAGCTCCGCTCCTATAGCTCCATCCGACGCGTCAGCCTCGACTCGGAACTTCCCGTGATCCGTGGGAAGTGCCAGTACGGCGTCTTTGGCAATGCGATCCTTGAGCCTTTGGAACGCTCTCTTCTGCTCCTCTCCCCAGCTCCAGCCTTCCTTCCCAGTCAACCTCGTCATCGGCTTCGCTATCTCCGCGTATCCTCGGATGAAGCGGCGGTAGAAGTTCGTGAAACCTAAGAACGCCTGTGTCTGCTTAAGGTTCTTTGGTTCCGGCCACTCCATCACGCCCTTGATCTTCACCGGGTCCATCTTCATCGAGTTGTAGGAAATGATGACTCCTAGATACTCGATCTCTGTCTTCTCAAAGTCGCACTTCTCTGGTTTGAGAAAGAGCTTGTTGTCTTGCAGGATTTTAAGTACCCGCTTCGTCAGTGCTCTGTGCTCCTCCAAGTTGTCGGTGAAGATAAGGATGTCGTCCAGGTAGACTATGACCTTTCCCTCGTTTATGAGCTCTCGAAGGATGTCGTTCATCATTGTCTGGAACGTCGCCGGGGAATTCGTCAGGCCGAAGAACATCACGAGCGGCTCAAACAGCCCTCGGTTCGTCCTGAATGCCGCTTTCCACTCATCTCCCTCCCTGATCCGCACGTTGTTGTACCCCCATCGGATATCCAACTTCGTGAAGTACTTGGCGCCACGGAGCTTA
Organism: Mycena maculata; assembly: GCA_029448575.1. NCBI lineage: Eukaryota > Fungi > Basidiomycota > Agaricomycetes > Agaricales > Mycenaceae > Mycena > Mycena maculata. The sequence continues at coordinate 55,125 of JARJLG010000321.1, forward strand.
TTTACGAGCTCCGAGATTAACGGAAGTGGATAACGATTTTTAATCGTCATTTCGTTGAGCTTCCGATAATCCTGGACTGGTCTCAGGCTGCCATCTTTTTTCTTCACGAAGAAGAACGCCGAAGCCATCGGCGATTTCGACGGGCGGATCCTCCCACTCTTCAAGTTCTCCTCCAGGAACTCGTTCAGCTTCCCCTGTTCCGTGACCGAGAGCGGATATATCTTGCAATCTACAGCCTTTGATCCTGGCTTAAGCTCGATTGCGTGATCCCACGGCCTTTTCTCGGGCATGGCGTCGAACGATTCCTTCGCGAACACCTTCACGAACTCGTGGTACTCCTCCGGGACCTTCCCTTCGGTCATGCGCTCCTTCCCATGATTCGCTTCCTCTGCCATCTGCTGCGCCTGTGATCCTTGCGCACGCAGATCGATCTGTTCCGCAAAGTCGACCAATAGGATCGACTCGCCGTCTTGCAACTTCTCTTCCTCCGCGGACAATCCAGTCCGGTATTCCGTGCCGTGCATGTTGCACTCGGGTGGGCAGCGACTGAACACGATCTTTTGTGATCGCCAATCCACCTCGGGGTTGTGCTTGAACAACCAGTCGTACCCGATGAACACGCGAGCCTTGCCTAGTCCTGTGACCAAGAACCGTTGGCGCTCAACGTGGGGTCCGACCGAAAGCATCAACTCAACGTAGTGAGTGATCTTTCCCCGAGAGTTCTCCGTTCCGTCTGCGTTGCGGGCGACGATGTGCACGTCAAGCTCCTGGAGCTCGAAGCCTTCTGCCTTGGCATAATCTCGATCGATGCATGTGGTAGTGCAACCGTTATCAAGAAGAGCCTTGACAGCGCGCGTCTTCCCGGTGTCCAACGCAGTCAGCGTAACGGGAACTAGCATCTCGTGATGCCGCCTCTGCTTCTGGATTTCCTTCATCTCCTTGGCAAGCCGATCCTCAGGCTGTGCCAGCTTCTGCGCCGCCTGTGTCTTCTTCTGACTCAGCGTCACGCGTGTTTTCTTCTGTTTGGGCGCTTCCTCCCGATCCTGGGATTGAGCCCTCACGGCATCGCCGTCCTTTTTCGTCGCACTATTTTTCACACTGGTTTGGGTTCCAGGGGCCTTTTTGAATGCGCTCCAACGCTTATTTACTTCGTCCATTCTGTGATTCTTTAAATTACGTTTCCGATTCTGATTCTCCAAGATACGTATTTTTTGTTTGTTTTCTACACTAGCTACTAGGAAATCGTTTATACTCTTTCGTAGACTAGTATTTTCTGGAGTATAAATATCATCAGCCGGGTTGGTAACTACATTGCTAATATTAAGTTCGGGCAGTAAAGTAAAAACGTTGGTAGGCATAATGTTCGTCGTTGGAGCGACTTTGTCCATGTCCGCAGGGCGCCCGGCTTTGGCCGCAAGCGGGGGCCCCTTTAAAAACCCTTCTCGCGAAGGACGGCTGCGAGAGCCTGCAGGTCCTCCTGCGAGTGGTCATCGGTCTTGAAGGACCGGATATTGAATTTAGACTTGGGAGGCTCCGGGCACTCCCGCTTCATGTGGCCCTCCTTGCCACAGTTGTAACATTTAAAAACGCGCGGCGTCTGCCGCGCGCGGTCCACATCCATCGGGGCGGTCTCCCCCGGCCCGATCTTCTTCGCGAGGTTGGGCGCCGGCCCGAACCCTGGTGATGTCTTGGCAGCCGGCGCTTGTGCGCGCGCCGGGGCCCAGAACATCCGGCTCTGTTGAGCCGCTCGGAGTTTCCCCCGCTCCATGACCCGGCTGATCGCCGTCAGCCTCTTCTTGAGTCCCGCGTAATCCTCCGGGACCTCAATTCCACCCGCATACAGCTGGGTGCGCACCGCCTCCTCGACGAGGCCTTCTAGTGTTTCCACTAGGAAGGTGTTGTGGGGGGTGTCCTTGTCGTTCGGGGCGTACCCCGCTTCCTCGGCGTTCAGCTCGAACGCCTGGATGAAGTCGGCCAGGGGAGTCTTTCCCTGCCGAGTTGTCGTAAGGCGCATGTGCGCCGTCTGCTTGACGTTCTTGTCCTGGAACGTCGCTTCTAGATCCGAGATCAGATCATCGAAGTGGTAGAGGCTGTCAAGCCCCTCGCGCAACATGCGCTTTCGCCAATTACGTGCCCAATTGGTAGCTGGACACGAGGCACCATCGGTTCGCCCCAATAACGATAGGGTGAACGCGATCTTCTTCTTTTCGGAGTCGAACTCCGAGTCGTACGCCCATAGGTAATTAAGAAGGGCGTCGAGGAAAGTCTCCCACTTGCTCTTGTCAGAGCCGTCGAAAGTGGGAGGGAGGCGGGCGAGGGTGATCCGAGAGGACCTAGTCTCTCTCGGGGCAGGGGTCGAGGTCCATGGCGGGCATGTGAGAGGTGGTGCCCTGGTTCTGGTCTTCATTGGCCATTGGTGATATGAGCGACGGGCGAGGTGGTTGGTAAGGTGGTTGGGCGAGAGCGGCGTAAAGTCGGTCGAACGGGGTGAAGGTAGGAAGTTCGGCGGAGCGGTATAAGGAGGTCGACGGGGATGAGGTTCCCGACAAAGAGGAGGTGGATGGGGCGCGGAAGGTCACTGTGTTGGTATGAATCCGCACTCAGCGGTTGGTGGAATCGCAACGGTCTCTTGCGACAGAACTACCCCGGGTCTTCTACAACACCCCCGGCGATAGCGAGGCAGTCTTCCCCGAAGGTCCGGCTGGCACTCCTGCGACTGCTATGTGGCTTGGGACGGACTCAACGTTTCCCGTGGCCTAGCGTCTGTCTGTTCGGTAAACCGAAAACGACTGGTGCTGCACTTGTTTAGACTCGCTGTGGACGAGGTAGAGAATCGGCGGGTGGGGAGTAATGGAAATGGAACTTCAAATACGAGAGTCCAAGTAGAGGTACGAATCCAAGTAGTGGATAGAGGGATGGGGGGAAAGGGAAAGGAGGTCGGAGGGTAGGGGTGGTACGAAGGTATGAAGGGTAGTCTTTTATTATGTCACGCTCAAGGCTCAAGTACTAGTCTGAGAGGTCGCACGTTGCGTTCTCAGATGTAGCAGGTAAGAGTGAGGCTCGAAGAATGATGGAATAAAAGACTAAGGAATACATGCGACTAGCTACACTTACTTATACTGTTTGACTGTGGCTATGTAACTAGTGCTAATAATATATACAATAGAGCGTCCATGTGCTACAAGCACCATAACCATGTGTTCTGAGTAATAAACATGCTAGAACCATGTGTTCTGAGTAAGAAACGTCCTGAAGCCATGTGTTCTGAGTAATGCCCATGCATACTCCACATGTCTGCAGCATGACACCTGTCAGCTGTCCGATCACCAATCTGTCGTGCTTCATCGGCATGTTCCTGTGAGAACCCGATCCCTGGCTGTCCGATCACTGATGACTCAAGCATAGCCTCGATGTTTAAATAGACCAGCGCTTATCCTGGCGCTTAGATAACGAGATAAGGCGTTGTCCGATTAGATAGCCTGCTTAATCGTGACATGTATGCTTACTAAATGCTCAAAATATCCGGGCCCCGGATATGCTCAGGATATTGTGACAATATACTTGCAATATCCTGAGTCCCAATATGGTAGCCATCAGACCTCCGTATATTGCGATCATATTGTAGCCAAACAGCCCATAAATAGCATTATACAGAATTATCAATAGACACCATGTAAATTAAACTTAAAATTGCTTGCAAGGTGGGAAGTTTTTTAAGGCATCACATGATCATAAAACCGGGTTTTATGATCATGTGATGTACTTCTGTTCTTGTTGTGGCTGTCCACATCTGTGGACACCGATGCATCTTCCCTTTCCTTCCCCTATTAAGCATAACCCCAGCTGAGGTGAGGATGTGCGGAAGGAAAACCTGACCAGATGGCCATCCTGTGGATGGGACTGTCATCATAATGGAATGACATTCTGCATTTTCGCATAGGGCATTGGCCAAAATAATGAAGTGTGTGCCAGTTCAGGCTACACATGACAGCAGAATCACATAATAGTAACAATATGATATGATATTGTGAGCTGGGCAGGTAGTACATAAAGCTGAATTTTGAGTCTGAAGAAGGGTCTGTAAGTCCACAAGTCTTAAATTTTTTGCTTACTTTTTTGCCCAAAATCTTTTGTGAAATGTAAAACATTTTTCACCAATTTTTTCACCAAAAAAACTTGAAATGCTCAACCAGTGTCATGTACAAATAATCCCCAACTCATGTACATTGGTTATAACAATACTCCTTGTCTCTTACCGTCATGTCATGTCATTTCTGCTTTATTTTTTCAACCACCTACTTTGACAGCAGGTAGTTGAAGGCAGCCTGCTTTGGCAGCAGGCCATGCTTTGATTTCTGTTCTCTATCCACCCGCTTTGGCAGCAGGTGGTTGGAGGCAGCCTGCTTTAGCAGCGGGCTGTGCTTTCATTTCTATTCTCTATTCACCTGCTTTGGTAAGCAGCAAGTGGTTAGAGGCAGCCGGCTTTAGCAGCGGACTGTGCTTTTATTTCTCTTCTCCATTCACCTGGAAGTGTCTAGAGGCAGCTAGCTGCAATGTCACCTATGTTGTTGTATCTGGAAGGGAGGAGAAGTGAAATTTTATACAATTTTACTAGCCTGGTACCTACACTAGATAGTGTGAAGGTGAGCTCACCAGTTGCCTAGTACCTCATATCTGTAGGTTGGGCAGCAGATTGTGAGTTTTGCCTTGACCAAAAAGTTATGTTCTTGTTCTGGTCACAAGGTGTTCCAAATTGAAGCTTTCTTCGTTCTGATAACAAATTCAAGTCGATTGTAAATTGATCATCTTGCTGGCCGAAAAGAATTCAGATAACCGTGCTTAGTACAGGTTCCTGCTGGTTTCATAGAAACTCCCATGCACACTATACTAGGCTTGCCATTGCATGGGAGGATCATAAACAAAATATAAGCTACAATTAATGTATTCAGAAGGCCCTCCGGGCACGCCTGGTACCTCCCTGTATAAGATAGACCAGAATGCAGGCTACGGGACTTGCCGAGGATAACCTACATTAACACAGAAGTTGCCTGCGAATGTTTGCCTTATGGGATGTCCCCATTGACAACAGTAATGAAAGTCCTATTTCTGTGTATTGATACTGATACACTGGCTGTGTAATATACCTAAAATTGTGGCAGGACATACAGTATAACTGTGCGACAATGGTTTCGCAAGATCCCGATGCCCTGACGAAAGTAGTGTCAGTTCTGAAGATAGCAGCGGTCGGTCTGGACTCAGGACATACTCATGTTAGAAGTGAAATCAAGGCCAAATTTGTTCATATGCTTGCGGAGATGGAGACAAATAGCCTCGTTGAAGACCTGCTTGAAATATGTCTCCATGAATGCCACCGAATCCCTCAGCAATCTTATTTGACATTGCTCTCAAGTTGATGATGTGTCCACAGAGTTTACTAGCGGTGAAAAGAGTCGTTTCAGTAGTATAGATGGGGCAGCGCCATAGATTGAAAGAGGGACATGTGGGACCGCCGGAGTAGATTGGCTCGTGAACAAGAGTAGATTCTGATTTATATTTCTGCAGATGGTCAACAATTACTTCATTTCAGAAGAGGACAACAACATACCGGTTCCACATAATTCAACAAGTTTGCATGGGCCATCTCAAATCTGACGGCATAGGAACTGTCTCGAGCCTTCTTTTCTGCGTTTTCCCTGGCCTTTCACATCTCCATCGGTACCTGAAGATACTCGCAAAGTGGCAGCAAACCAACAGCAGGAAGGGGCTGGGAAAACGGCTCTCAATCTAAATCCTGAGCAACTCGCTTGGCATGGGCATTTTTGTCGCGCTTATCAAGGGAAGGAAGACGGAGAGAATGAGAGCACAATGGATTTTGGCATTTACATGCAACAGTGGCCGCACGATATCCTGGAATAGACCAAATATGGAAACAAATACAGTGGATTCAGGTACGTACCTGGTGAGCGGTGGGGATCTACACATTTACAGTTATCACCATATTTCACTGCTCTTTTCCCAGTGGGATCTGTGCATCCAGCAGCACATTTCCTCTCGGCCGATGAAGCTGGCCGACCTATGGACAATATTGTAAGCATAGGAATAGAGAATGAAGACCACATACATTGACAGCTAGCGGCAGGAGTGCCAGAGGAATCAGTACACCCTTGACACAGTTATCTCCAGTTCCATCTTCAAAGAAAGAAAAGTCAGAATCATAGATGAGGACAAATTTGAACAAAACAGACCTCAGATGTAAAGATCATTACAAGCACACGTTCTTCCAGCAAGCAGCCGATGATGAGCACGGCAAAATTTCAGCCCTTGTGCTCTATATGCTGGAGAATTATTTGATTTAAGCCATATCGTGCCAAAACAGGTACGAACCCCGTTTTCGAGGACATTGACAATGCAGGCCATACTTGACAGCTCTTTCCCTGGTATGTAAGGGTTGCCTGGGTTCCTGTGGTTCTCTGGGATCTAAACACCCTTTGGAACACCTAGTCTCTGCCATGGAAGAGCGGACTCGGAGGAGAGAGAAGGAGAAATAAATTTCCAACAAATTAGATGCAACCGATCAGATTGATCGGTGTAACCATGTTCTCCCATGCGTGGTACATTGATCTCAATCGAAACTCGACAACCGGAATGAGGAGGAAGAGGAGGAGGATTGTCTAGCTTTAAAAAGTTCATCTTGTCCAAATTTTGTGAGAGAGCAGCAACCCCTCAACCGTCAGGCCCCGGATTGTTGACCTGCACTTCTGTGGAGTAATTTCCAAAACATGCTCCGATCATCAGGGTGCTGCTTTCTTTACAATCTATTTAATAGGATACTGGATGGTGAGCAAAGGAATTAAAGGGTTTGGCCCCCTTGGATGATTGTCCGAGGATTCAGAGGTTGGAGGAGATTGGACCGAGCGCTGGTTGCAATAACTTCAAATAAATTTCAAATGACCAGTGGTAAAACCTAACCGCAGGACGGATGGACAGAACCTGGCAGACAGAGAGATGGACATATCTCCGAAACACTATGTGGACATAGATCAATTTTGCCTTGGAGACCTGGTCCCTAAGTCGGTACCAGGAACAACAACCAGTCAAACTAGTAGCTGTTGAGCATACAGAAGTGGAATGTTTTAGTGTCCAGCAATGAACTGATCATGTGACCCATTCGACGTCGAATGGGTCACGTGATTTGTAGACTTGCAGACCCTTCTTCAGACTCAAAATTCAGCTTTATGTACTACCTGCCCAGCTCACAATATCATATTGTTACTATTGTGTGATTCTGCTGTCATGTGTAGCCTGAACTGGCACACACTTCATTATTTTGGCCAATGCCCTATGCGAAAATGCAGAATGTCATTCCATTATGATGACAGTCCCATCCACAGGATGGCCATCTGGTCAGGTTTTCCTTCCGCACATCCTCACCTCAGGTGGGGTTATGCTTAATAGGGGAAGGAAAGGGAAGATGCATCGGTGTCCACAGATGTGGACAGCCACAACAAGAACAGAAGTACATCACATGATCATAAAACCCGGTTTTATGATCATGTGATGCCTTAAAAAACTTCCCACCTTGCAAGCAATTTTAAGTTTAATTTACATGGTGTCTATTGATAATTCTATATAATGCTATTTATGGGCTGTTTAGCTGCAATATGATCGCAATATACGGAGGTCTGATGGCTACCATATTGGGACTCAGGATATTGCAAGTATATTGTCACAATATCCTGAGCATATCCGGGGCCCGGATATTTTGAGCATTTAGTAAGCATATATAATATCCTGAAGATATCCAGCCCCTGGATATTCTCAGTATATACTGAGGGTATTTGAAATATACTACCTATATACTGGCAATATCCGGCCCCTGTATATTGCTGCTTGTCCCCAGTGTGTGAAAAGACCGACAAAAATTGCCACTCCAGCCAATTTCATCAAGAACTTTGTGAGCTTATGGCTATGATCCCATTTTGCAAACATACATTTCAATGCTGCAATGCACTGATCCAAGATTGGTCGGATATGGTTCATGTAGTCCACATAAATTGCTGTTATGTAGGTTCGATGGGGTGAAAATCCAGCATTCTTTAATTGGTCCTCAAAGCTTGAAAATGGTCGGTAGACCTTTGCAGGACGCCTAGGTCGTTCCTTCATGATTGCATACAAATACTGCAACTCTCTGAGATCTTTTTCACGGACATGGAGTTCTCGGAGAACCTTGGCCCATGAATTTGAGTTCATAGAATTGGCCATCCCTGCTCGTATAAGGGTCATGACAGTTTTGTCAATACCACTCTGGTGAGTCAGGAATGCAGGAAAGGCAGCAGCCAGCCCTGGCTCAAATTGCTCCATGATCGAAGGATCATACAAATTCCAAGATTTTCCACACCCATTTCCAGATGCAGAACACCACACCCGTTTGGTCATCACATAGTAGACACAATCAAGGCCAACAACCTGACGAGCAATGGGATTGACATTCCAACCCTTGGGAGCAAGTCCAACACCACTATGGGCCTTGTGACATGTAGGAGTTGGGCATTTCAATTCCTTCTCCTGTAATGAAGTAGGGATCCACAGAAATACAGGGGGTAATAGAGTGATTCTGGAGCCACTCCATCTGCAGAGTGTTCTAATTTCTGTAAAGCAAAATATGGATCCTCTGGGTGAATCGAGAAAGAGCCCTGTCGATAGCATGAGGCTTTTGAGGCTTGTAGTTATAGTGATTTGTGAATTCAATTTTACTACTGAGGGCCTTCAGATATGTTTGCTATAATCCCTGCTTCATCTGCTGGGGATTCTTGGGAGGGACATTGCTTGAGTCCTCTTCAGGCGCTTGGCTAGAAATATCTCGTCAAGGGCAATGCTAAGAAAGAAAGGCCTTCTGTGGATTTGAAGAACTTTTTGGGTCTGTGGAGCTGTTATCTGGTAGGATCTGCTGTCTTCGTGCTTTTGTTCTTGCTTATCAGCAAAGTGAATATTGCCTGAATTTAAATTCATACCTTTGGACCGATTCTCTGTGAATATACGCTGAAACTCTTCTTCTGAGAGTTCAACCTGGGAAAAATTCCTTTTCCTAGAAGGGCCACTCCCAGATGCTCGACCTGTTGTAGACTGAGTGCCTAAAATAATGTACTCATTGAAAATGAAGAATGAAATAAAAGTGGTAAAGCTCACCAAATATTGGATGAATTCGATTTTGTGGACCACTAGGACCAACAAGACGTCTTTCTAGAAGAATAATATGAGTCAAGGAAGACAATACCCCAGTCTGAGATTTACCTCTGGCACTGCTAACATTATCTTCCTCCAAATCAGAGCTGCTGTCATTGTTCTCGGCTTTCTTTGGACCAGATCCTTGCCGGGCTCCCCCAGCATGGTGTCTAGGAGCATTTGAAACACCTTTATGACGTCCCATTAGAACGTACGGAGGGAGAAGATGAGGGAAGAGCAGAAACAAGCGGATATGCGATATGCGAGCGCGTGCGCGCCGCGTGATGATTGATCACATCAAATTTAGTCCAAATCTGGCACTAAAATGATGCTGGGAACATTTTTTGCTCAAACGAGACTAAAATTGATGCTGGGAACGTTTTGTGCCCAAACGAGACTAAAATTGATGCTGGGAAAGATGTGTCAGCTAATAGTCCAAATTGGGACTAAATCTATTCTGGACACTGCACGACGGCCGAAAGTTCAACGTCTTCGTGGTTGACAAGTGGGTGATTCATGGAGCGGAAGCGTTTGCCAAATTTACCACAATATTAATAGATTTCTTTGGATCAAATTCAGCCTTGCCGAGTTAAAAGAGAATACAGGCGTGTCAGTGGGTACTTTTGGGACATAAAATTCCGTTGCGAGGTCTCAGAAGTCCTGTTCAGCCGAAAAATAAAGGGGTCAATTTTTTTTTCCGGCCTCACGGCCGGACTAACATACCGGCCCTTAGTCGCCGGTTTGGATGCCGGTAGCCGCTTGGTTCCATCGCCCCAGGAACGCGAAAGAGGGAGAATACCGCAGGATCGGAGGCGCGCCTATCCCGCTGGACCCTGCATCCCCCCGGCCCTAATTTCGACGCCCGTGTGCAGGTGCTATGGATGCGGAATAAATAAACAAAAGACAGATGATGCCAGGAGAAGCTGAGCGGCAGGACTGGAGAAGGCGACGCGGGTGGGGAAACAGTAGAAAGAGGTCCACCGGCGACACATATAGGTGCCGCGAGCGAACGGACCACCTTGAGAATGATCGTCAGCGAGCAGACCCAAGTAACGGGGATAGCAGGAAGGAAACGGACAGGTGGAGGAACCTCGAGGGAATATGCCCCAAGTAGTTGGATGTAGTAAGTGGCAACTTTTCTTTTGAAAAAAAAGAGGAGAGCTCAGAGCGGTGCGGTGCGGGAGATGGGGAACTGTGCCGTGACCGTCCGTCAGAAAAGGTGACGCGAGGTTGGCCTGACAGATCCATCATCATTAGTGCCCTGGAGCTGTAGACGATGGGGACACAGAGGAGGACGACTGAAAGGGACCGCGGAGGGAGATGAGAAGAAGAGATTCGGAACGTACTGAAATAAAAAACTTGTGTAAAACTCTACACGGTCAAGATTCACATGGTGCAGCCCGGAGGGTGGTTCAGGGAAAATCAGAACGGACAAAGATAAGGATGAGCGCGATGAGCTCATCCGCGAGTTTGAAGGAGATATGATAACGACTATGATTGCCCAAGAGGCGAGCGATCTTTCTCGATCAGACACAGACCTCTTTGACGGGGTCCCCAAATCGGGCCATCCCGTGATTGTTCTCAACTTTTCATGGGCTCATCAACGCTGGACTTTATTTACAACCTCATCCATCCACTTAGCAGCTCCAGGATTTTGGCTACCCCCCCCATTTTCATACATTCCGCATCTGTCTAGGTTCTCAACAAAATACTTCGGGCCCATAGCGCAGCACAGTTGAGTTTATGAAGTGATTTAGAGCCGGCTCGGCCAATGATCGGCATGTTCTAAAACTTCCCAAAATTGCCAAAGATCGAAAAAACCTTCCCAAATTGCCAGCGATCGAAATTCACTCTTTTTAATGACATCATCACCATTCTCAACTCTTTTTTATGCTTGCCGGATGCTCGGACCGGTGGCTGTACCCCCCCTCTGACAGCTGTCACCGACAAACCGAGGTCTGTGTCAGCGACTTTGCAGCGACTTTCTCATTGCTTGCCTCTTGCGATTGCCACCTCGAGATTCCGGTGGAGATGTCAATATGATTGAGATCGGGCTTAGTTCCATAGGGAGGTAACGGAGGTTTTCGGGTTAGCCTGGTCCCGTGGTCCGGAAGCAAGGCCCCAAATGTTTGTTTCCGAAGCCACCGCCAATCAATCGGTCGGCATCACCGGTGATTTGCCGGTGATCAAACCTAACCATTGCTCCCTACCCTGGCCTCTGAGTCGGGCCCGTCTCTACTTTATCCATATTCGTATTGCGCGCATGCTGATCAGGGGATAGGAAGAGTGGGTATTATGCCGACGCTGATGAATGGTGGGGAGGTCATCTGCGGACGGGACTCGCGGTGGGCACGCCGCCGCTTGCGAGTCTCGCACCTTCTTCGTCCGTGTCCGGGTCTGAGGCGGGCGCGTCGTCGGCCTTGGGATCTGGCGCGTCATCGGCCGGGTTGGTCGGAACACGCGGCATAGGAAAGACCCGGCGCCAGTTCGTGGGCCAGCGTGCGCTCTTTCGCGCTCAAGTGGGTGCGGGAAAGGATGGGAGGGACGGTTTGGGGAGGAGGACAACCGGGGTTAGTTGTTTTATTCTTCTTTTGGGGATGGAAGTCGATTCTTTTATTCGTTTTTTTGCCTTTGGGGCGCGTGGCATGGGAGCGCCACGGGAGGCGGCGTGGCGTTATTCGTTCTGGATTTCACGGGCTGACGCGCCTTTCCCTTCTTTTTTAGATGGACGAAGTGAAGGATTAGAAGGAAGAGCGTGGCAAGTCAGCTGGCCGCGTGACACGGACGCGGGCGCGGCGGCGCTGTGGGTGATTTGGCTTTTCGAGGATGGGGTGAGTGCTTTTTTGGGGTTTTTTTTTGTGGGTTTTTTTGTGGGTTTTTTGGGGAGGTTTTGCGCGACGTCCCACGCGTCTATACCTCGTCGCCCGCCGCTTTGCGTCGTCATATCCCTCCGTCCCATTTCATACCCTCCCCACCTCCCACCACATATCCGTATGTACCACCCGCACCGAATCCATCTCCCTAATAAACCCATTCAATCGATCGATCCTTCCTTCCTACACGCATCATTTCCTTCTTCGCTCACCCCCGCCCTCCCTCCTTCATTGCCAAGGCCATATCCACTCCCTCACGCATCCGTTCCTTCCCCCATCCATCCGTCCTTTCCTTCGCTCGTCCCCGTCACCCTTCTGTCCATCCTTCATCGCCGCACATTCATCTCCGGCCCACTGCCCAATACGATATGACGATCCCACGCTCTCTTCCACCGGTGAACCAGTGCGCAGCGCAGCGCGACCGCACCCTCCGCCTCGCGACCTTCTTCATCTCGGGGCACCTGGTCGTGCGCGACACATTCGAGGGCACGTGGCAGATGGCGGCGCAGGAGGTGTTCACGCCGAGCTGGGGCGGGAGCGTGTGCTTTGCGCGGGGCGAGGAGTAGCTGCCCCGTTGCCAGTCACAAGCAGCATCGCATTCCGCAGTCCTGCCGGTATACATGAACCGACTCCGACACCTGCTCGGTCGACTCTACCAAAATCCCATTCGGCTTTAAACGGCATTGAACGCTCCATGCCCGGATGGTTTTGGCTGGCTTCGAGCGCACAGTTCAGAATTCCCCAACCTCTCCCAATCCACGTCGATGCTTCCCAGTGCGGAGGGTACTTTAGAACCCCGCAAGTGCTTCTATGTGCCTCGAACCCACCCAAGTACCACGGCACATAAATATTGGGGCTCGATAGTATTTCCCATAAATTCGATGCGATGCACGTAGGCGGAAAAATATCTATATTGGGCAAAAAATACCAAAAATACAAGGCACGAAAGACGTATTGCAATATTCATCCGGAGAGAAATGGCGTGATGAATTCGCAGTCCAAAGTTTGTTGTGGTTGGAGTTGAAGGGGAGCCTGAGGCGGATGCAATGAATCAACTCCCAATTTCTCAGCGTGCTTGTGATGCAACGTCTTCGGGGGCCATCGTAGAGTATCGCGTCGAATTTATGGAAGGAAAGCGTGAATATTTGACCACCACCGGCCAACGCACAAGAATTATTATACGGTCAATTTCGGTTCTGAACCTTCAGCCCCACATTATTGGGCTGGGAGTAAACTCCTTGGATCGTCTAGACCTCAGGACGATGGAATCACCGATTGAGATGACCGTTTCACATTCGGAGAGTATTACGTTTGGGGCAGATATCGGGTGGACCCGGCAGACTTTCGACGCCAGGGATGCGGTACTTTGGAAGGAATTCAGTTTACTCAGGAGCCTCTTCGACACGGGATTTTGAGGGGGGCGAAAGATGGACGACAACGAGCGAGAAATGCGACGTCGCCAAAAGGAAGGGAATGTCAGTGCCTGGTTCGAAGCCTCTAATGAAACGCCCGACGGAGTCAAAGAGTAGGCAAATGCTTCCGGGTCGTTCCCACCATTTGAGCGATGGAACTTGAAAAGCAGAGGCAGATGTACCGTACGAGCCTTTCAGTTCCGAGTCTAAGCAATTGTTCCAGTAGAATAAAAGCGGATTGGGTAGTGCAGTACCGACGCTTACAACCCTGGAACAGTAAAGCCCTCGCCGAGTCGCAACGGCTGCCGCTGGATTATAAAAAGCGCAGTGTTTGGTTGTGTTAATTTTTGGTGACGACACGCTTGACTGAAAAAAGCCAGCCATTGACCAAGCGGTGATAAACGGGTGGGGGACAGCGCAAAAGACGGATATAAGGTCTGAAAACACACATGAAAAGAAGCATAAGTACGTGCGAGTATCAAGCAATCCACCTCGTCCAAAGGACACAATCCTCGGGACCTCGACCCACGGAACGGGGACAACGCCACGGCAGAGAAATACGATGCTGCAACAGAGAGGAGACAGGGCCGGATACAACGACGCTCCGCCCGTCTTCGCCTCGCGAATATCGCCGCAGCGACGAGCCCGACAAGGGGTACCGCAGAAGGAATGAGCGCCGACGGGCTGGGTACGGGCAGGTGGGGAAAAGCAGCGGCGTACCCGGACAGGCGGGCCGGAACACGAGGTAGAAGTGAGTGGATATGGACGGCGCCATAAGCTCGGTAGGCAAAGACATGAGTCGGAGAACGAAGCAGACCGAGGGGAGCCGGGGAAGGAGTGGTAGTATGGTAGTAGTAGCGCCTCCCGCACGTATCACCGTCGGGTGCCGCGCATTCCTGCCGCTTGGATCTTTCCCATCCTAAGCCGCTACCACCGCGGCGCTGGGAGCGCAAAGACCGCAGTGGGAGGGAGAGGTACGCCCGCCTGGGCCGGGAAGTCTTGTACACCCATCCGTCGCTCGATCGACGCCGTCTATGGATGCCGAGGAACGACATCGCCTATAGGAAATTTCTTATCTCGGAAGCTCCTTGGCAACTCCTTGGTCCGAGTGCGTACAGAGAAAGAGCTAAGATGGATAATGAGAAAGGAACGGATGAAGGTGAGTAAGAGTAAACACGCCGACTAGTGCAAAGAAAGAGCTTGATGGAGTACGCCATGGATTACAGAACTGGAAGAATTCCGCGCCGGTCATGGTGAAGAAGCCAGGCCAGTGTTTGGCTGTGTCCTCCGAATCAAACATCATTCCTTCTCCTTCCGAACTTTCATGAGTCCCAATTGTGTCTGACCTCGCAGGTTATATTCTCAACGCCTCTTTTTTATTCATTCGGCTGGTTTGCTGCGTCCTCGTGACGTAGGGGAGCACACCTCCATCGTTTTCGCGGATGGCGCCAACGGGACGGGAAAATGCCGGTTACTAGTATACCCGGCCTGTGGCTAGGCTACGACGGCGAGGAGTATGCCGTATTGCTGCGGTATGCGAAGGACCAGGCCGAACAGGCGGAGAAGCACGACGACGAGGAAGAGGAAGCCGGAAACGCCTCTCGTACGCGTGGAGAACGCAAGTTGTCAAGGGCGACGTATGTTGTGCGCTTCCTTTTGTTCTTGCGTCGAATCCAATATGCAGATACCGGACGACTGGCTCCAAACGAACATGACGCAAGGACTTACGGACAGCGCCTGCGGAAACAATTCTTGAAGACATTCGTGGGCGCGACTTGTACTCGGAGATCGAGGCGTGTGCGAGTTGTGTCCGGGCGGTATAATGCTTTCACTAATTCGAGAAGTACTACCGATTCACCTACTTATCATGCTCAGGCTGCAGCCGATTCTGGAGGAAGGCAGCACTATCCCGGCGGACGCGAGGGTACATACGATAAAGACGGGTCTAAGGTATCATCGCTCCATTAATTCTTGATGTTCCCGCCCGTTCTGAATGTCTACCGCAGGCGAAGGAAATCACCGAATACAAGAAGCGCCAGGCGGGCAATGAAGCTATGACGATGACGGCGACGATGAGCTCCGTCCGTTCTCTCCGTGGACCGGAGCGCGATCACTGGCGGTGGACAAATACATTAATATCGCGAACATTGTGTATCATACACGCGGGGTCAAGCGCTGCAAGGTTAGCCGTATATCGGAGCAGCCGCTGACTCGTTCCCAGTGCTACGCCATCGTCAGCGCCAATCCTTCATCGGGAGGACAGTGTCGTTGGTTCTGGGTGCGCCCATTTATTCTGCGCTCATCCTTGCTTATTGATTCAGGCTCGAGCGAGCCCGCCACATCCAAATCATCCTCGACGGCATCCCTCGTGCTTGTGCTGGTTCATCTTCATCTTCATCGTCGGGTCGGCGAGTTTTCAGGTGCGCTTCCGTCCTAGTTTTACCTATTCTTTCCTCGTTCTCATTCAATCCTCCTTCTTTATATTGTACAGACAGCCCTTGACCCAGCCGTCTCCAGCCGACTCCATGTACTGTGCAAGCGGCTGGATTCTCAAAGGATTAAATGATTGGCAGTTAGCGTTGGTCGTGAGTACCCACGGTACCAGCATATCATTCCTCTCCCTCTGCTGATCTCACCGGCCTTTTTCCTCCTAGTACCAACGCGCGATTCACCCCTCCCTACACCGCCGATGTCATGCGGGCATGACGGGGCGGCATCCCTCCCGCTCCTGGCCAAAGACTTAATCTTCGAGCACCCTAGCCGCGCCCGTTCTGCGTAGATGCGAATCCGTATCTCGTCGCAGGTATGACTTAGAACCAGGGCTGCAATTCCAGATCGCAAGTTTCGTGTGTTCCCTGTGCCTTTCCTTTACCTGCGAACTAATTCGACGCTTGCGAGCCAGATATCGGCGCGTGTCTCTCTTTCCTTGTCTTTGTCCTTTTCCTCCTATCCCCTTTCCCCCTCCTTCTTTCCACTCGCCATCCCTACTCTCCTATTTCTTTTATCTAGTGTATATGATACTGAAATCGTCCCCAGCTGTCCTGCGCGTGCGCATCCTTCCATAACGCCCGTCTCTCCCTCCCGCTTCGCCGGTGCTCGACGCTGCGGACTCTGGCATGCGCAGGCGTCTCAAGCACCCAGCTAGTGTTGCGCAGTCGCGACGCCCCTCCGTAATACGGCTATCTCCCATTGTTTCGCTTATACCGTTCTCGTACCGTGACAGCGTACAGGAACCCTTGAACACAATTTTCCGCCTTGGCGACTCGGTTCACCGGTCCTTGAAGAGCGATTGGTGCCAACAAGGTGCCAAGCTTACTGTAAGGTCTTTCTATCAAATCATTACCTGCTGACGAACGAGGACGCGTAGGTGCCGAACCTCCCATCGGGTGCAACCCGACCTCAGCGAGTTGTCAGCAAGATTATGAGCTCTGTTGCGTATAGCCGTCGGCAGTTGCAAAACTTCGCCGAATAAGGAATTGAGAGGGGATCAGTGCTTAGTACACTGCTGACGCAAAAGCGGATGACGGAGAGGGCTTCCTTTAAGTATCGTCTGTTTCGTCTCCCAGCATCCGGACGACCCCACTTTCACGTCCACCAAACATGTCCACCCCTGTACTCGTCTTCGGCGCCACTGGAGCAGTCGGATCCGCCTGCGCCCGCCACGCCCACTCCCTCGGCGCGACCGTGACTCTTGCCGTCCGCGACACCAAGAAGCCCATCCCTGGTCTGTCCCTGGAGCAGGAAGAAGGCGGGCGGCTACAAGCGCGTGCAGGCCGACCTCACTCAGCCCGGAACCATCACCGAGGCCGTCGCGCAGTCAGGCGCCAAGCACGCCTTCGTCTATCTCATCTCTCTCCCCCGGGGGCGCCCGACCCCAATCGCGCGGCGCTCGAGGCGCTCAAGTGCTGCGGGCGTGAGTTCGGTCGTGGTCCTGAGCAGCTTTCACCGTCGCGCTCTACGAGCCTGCCATCGACTGCGTCCCGGCGCGGCACGAATCATCCCCCACGCGCACGCGCGGGGTCGAGGTGGCGCTGCAGGACATCTTTGGGGAGAGCTACGTTGCCCTGCGGCCGGCTGGATTCGCGAGCAATTCGCTTCCGCTGGGCCGGGATGATCAAGGCGGCGGCGCGGTCAGGGTGGCGTACCCCGAGGTCGTGTTTGACTGGATCGTGCCCGAGGATATCGGGCGCGCAGGCCGCGAGTATCCTTGTCGGTGGCCCGAGCAGCACGGGCGGGAAGACCAATGTCTTGTTTGTGCGGGCCGGAAGTGATTAGTCAAGGCGACGCAGTGAAGCTCATTGGTAAGGTGGTTGGGAAGGAGGTGACTGTGGAAGCCGTCGCCGAACGAGGAAGCAGTGAAGGTTATGGTAGCAGGCGGGGGTGGCCGGACCAGCTCGCAAGGGTATCTGCTCAAGACGCTGGCCAATGGGTTAGAAGGAGCGAGCGTGAGCTCGGAAGCTTTTTTCGGGAGTGACCAGTACAAGGCTGCGGTGGAGAATGTGAAGAAGTACGCTGGGAAAGCGACCACGTTGGTGGAGTGGACGACGGAGAACAACGGGGCCTTCGAGTAAGCGAGGTTGGATAGGTTACTTACCGCTATTTGCCGAGTTGAATTTTGTATTATCTGCAAACGCACCCCTGCAAAAAAGCGCGCACGTGTTACTTTCCCAGCACATTGCACCTTTCGTCGTTGCACCAAGTTCAACTTCGACTGTCAACGACTTCAAGTCGTTATTTGCACCCTGTACCACTATGTGGTGTCTTCATATTCGGGTTCATATGCCAGTGGAAATAGATCAATGCCATTTATTATTATTTTCTCGAGCATGTAACAATAATGACTAATGAGGAACAGGCAGTGGCACAGAAGCTAACATTCAGAGACATAATCAAGTGCGGTACGAGAAGCTAAGCTGAATACTTGGGTACAATGAGTATGATTACGGGCAGAAACGAGAGGTCACAGGTGGTGGATGAAACCCAGGTGGCATCAGCATCATTCCGAACACGGCGCATGGTGGGGCCGCCGACTCACGGAGACAAGCACAGGAGGGAGGTGGACTCCTTCTTCCAAGGCAATCTGGTCTTCCTGGTGCGAGCAGATGCGTGAGCATGAAGAGCACGAGGTGGCAAGCTTCAATATTGACGCATGGACTCGGAAAGAGGGCGTTGCCACCCGTTCTGATGGTGTTTTCCAGGCCGCCGGCGCAGTGGAGCGAGTTGTGAAAGCGAGAGCTTGGGCATAGGGAGACGTAACGAGAGGTAGGCATCATGGGCATAGTGGTCGAAGACGAGGAAAGAGTGGCCGAGTGTTTGGTTGAAGTTGTTGCGCAAAGTTTGTCCGCGGCGCCACGTGCCCGCTTTTTGCAGGGGGTGCGATTGCCCGAGACGAATTTTGTATACTGTTGCTACTGTAGCAACGGCATCCCCCTCCTGGTGCAAGGACAATGGCGATGACCCTGAGCCACAAGTAATTTGCCCGAGGTGATAGCAGCATTCCTGTGCAACAATTACCACCCGCGAGGGGGAATTGCACCTTCATGCGCTGGGACAGAATGCTAATCCAAGAGGCGAGCGATATGAAAGTCGCTGACACAGACCCAACACAGACCTCGTTTGTCGGTGACAGCTGTCAAAGGGGGGGGGGGGGTACAGCCACCGGTCCGAGCCTCCAGCAAGCATAAAAAAGAGTTGAGGAATGGTGATGATGTCATTATAAAAGAGTGAATTTCGATCGCTGGCAATTTTGGGAAGTTTTACAGCCCTTTGCGGAGTAGATGTGCGCGCGAAAAAGGCCCTCGGCACCTCCTCCGCTCTTTCCATCCCCATCCCCGCCTTCTCCCAAGCCCCTTCCCGCTTAAGAAGGGGCAGGAAGCCGGTGTGTGGCTCGGGAAATGGGTTGGTGATCTGGAGTTTGTAGAGTAGATTTTGAAAAATGAAACTTCGAAATCGGTCTCGAGGGCTGGAGTACGAAAACGACTGCAAGAGAGAGTGGGGCGTGAGAGCGTAAAAAGAGAGCGAGGGTCTGGGGGTGAAAACGAGGCTATTGATGGCTAAGGAGCCCACTGGCGGCTTTCCAGAGTCGGATGGTCAAGATTCTCCACTGAATCTCTGGGCACTTGCCCTGCACTGGCTGCAGCGATGGTAGTACGAGCGAGAATATAGGGTCGTTCACAGTAACCCTTTTTGCGCTCCTTTTTGTGCTCCTTTTTTTCTCCTTTTTGGCATTCCCTTCGTTTTTCACCCGGTTTTTTTTTCCTTTTCAGTTTAGCTATGTAAAAAGGTGTGAAGGGGAAAAACCTCGCGTCTAAGTGCACAAACCATTGAAAACCAGAGAAAAAGGGGAGCAAAAAGGGAAGAAAAAGGGGCTACTGTGAAACCCCACGTTGCGACTCCCTTTTTTGTCTCCTTTTTGGCTTCCTTTTTTCTTCCTTTCGTCCAAATTGGCCCGTAGAATGCTGTTATTTTTGCAGTTGTCCCCTTTTTACACTTCTAAACCCAAAAGGGAAAAAAAAACCACAAGAAAAATGGAGGGAATGCCAAAAAGGAGAAAAAAATGGGCTGCTCCCTTTTTTGTCTCCTTTTTCGCTTCCTTTTTGCTTTCTTGTCTTCAAGTCATGCAGAATGAGCCCAGTTATCATTCCCATACTGGGAGAGATGTCTAAAGAGAACCTCTAGGTCCATACAGTGACTCAGAACAGACCTACTACCAACAGGGACAAGGCAGCTAACAAGGGAGTACAAAGTGAAAAAGGAGCAAAAAGGAAGCAAAAAAGGAGAGCAAAAAGGAAGTGAAAAAGGACAACCGTGAACAACCCTATTGATTGTTGGTCCGTATTTACTAGCAAACATATGGTGTAAGTAAAATAGGGGCGAATGTGAAGAGCGCGAAGAAAATATAAATAAAATGACATTTCCACATGCGGCCATCTTCCCCTGCCACACCGCTAGCAAGGCAGCGGCGTTGGCAGCAGGCGCCAAGCTTTTCCGCAAGCGCTGGCTCGACGGGTGGAGAATTTCTACGCACACCTCTCCCTCCTCGGCGATGCGACCCTGGGGAAGAGGGTGGAGAAGCTGTATGACGGCCTTTCCCACCCCCAGTGCAGTGTGCTGACACAGCTGAGGACGTCCCATATCGGCCTCAACTCCTTCCTTTACCACTTTCACCTCGGCCCCTCCCCCGAGTGCGCCCACTGTTGGGTTCCGGAGACGGTGTCACACTTCCTCCTTGCGTGCCCCAGTACCGCCGGCAGCAACTCGAGCTCGTCCGCAAGCTCTGCACTGCCTGTCTCTCCCTCCGACTCCTCCTCGGAGTGAAATTCGACCCCAAACCCATCCTCGCTTTCGTGCGTGAGCTGCCTTTTACTCTCTTTTCTTTACCTCTCTCTCACTCATCACTGGTTCTTAGTTGAGACACCTTTATATCACTCAACCTCCTCTCATATCACAACCACCTCATCCCATAGCACCACATTGCCCACTTCACCTGCCGTCGCTACACCTACCACACATTATCCTCATACGGCGTGCTGGTTTACATCTATGTACCTACGTATAGTGCCACATGGGCCCAAAGAAGCCTGCGCGCACTCTAAAATGATCATTGAATTAAATTGAATTGAATTGAATTGTGGAACTTAGGGTGTGGCCAGTTTTTTATTTTATTTTTTTATTGGAAGTTTTTGCCAGAACAGCGATTGTGAGTTCAGTTTAGAACCATTTACCCTAAAAGTAGGACCAATCGAGTGGGATTTTCATTTTGGAAGGCACTGCACCTAAGAATCCGCCAGAAGCGTGGGAATTGCCTTTTTCGGCAAATTTCAACGCTTCTAAGAACAGCTGTAGCATTGGATATAATAATTGGATTAATCTAGTTTTTGGATATGTTATGCATATGTGTACTATGGAGGGCAGGGGATCCTAAGATCGCGATTTCACCTCACTAATCCCCGTGATCATCCTGAGCGGGACATTCCCCACCTTCTACAAGATTATGGTCGCCGCTTCGCTCAATGATGCCGTGAAAACCGGCCTTTTCCACGCGGTCACCACCACTGTTTATTGTCGCATTCCTCGGCTCCCGCATCATAACAGTGATGGCATGAAGCACCTGGACAATTGCCTACTATATTTGGCCCCTTACCTGGCCACCTAAGCATTCATGCCTCAATCTCAATCTATCCGCTGGCCCTCCGCATACCCAACCATGTCAGAACGAAGGCATGCACTGCGTTCAGGCTCTTAGTAGCCGAAGCATCGCCTCACCGGAGATAACCGATCGGTCCGGCTAGCTGGGGTACCCAAGCCTCACAGAATATAGCCACATCTCCTAGCCACAGAATGTGGGCCTACCCAGACAGTACCCTGCAGTAGCCAGACAGAACTGCACTGTGGCTATGCCGGATCGACATCGCTCGCCGCGTTTAGCCGGGATCCGGCTACTTCGTCATGGCTACCCGGTTGCTACCCGGGTAGCCTATAGATAGCCAGAGATTCCCATGGATCCCCGCGTCTCACAAATGGCCTGGCTAGTGAGGGCCTGAACGCAGTGATGCTTCCTAGGAAGAATTCAGGGCCCTAAGTCCCCAAATGTCCCAACATTTGAGTTCACAGCGAATTTATTTTGCGCGGCAGTACAACATGGCCAAATAACAAGGCTAGTTGGCCACCCCGCTAAATAATGGCCTGAGATCTTAAATGCCCGCCACTTTCGCTCTAAATCATGTAGGGAGATCGTATTTACGACCTCACACAGTTGTGGTGTATATATGAGGCATACGAAAGGCCAGAAAATCTGGGTCCGACGGATGTGAAACACCAAAATCGGGGTCATGAAATGAATGAGGCGTATATGGTGGTTTGATGTATCAGCGTACCTCTGATGAGAGGGAACACCATGATGTATCCAGGCCTCTAATTTAGAGGCATATTTCATAAATAATGGTGCAGAAAAGAAGCAAAAGGGGGACTCAAACCCACGACCTCTTTATTACCAAGATCTTGGATACAAGCACTCAGAGGGCAGGAGCATACTAACCACTTTGCCAAACTGGAGATATCAGAGTTATTTTCTGTCCCGGCTAGGGTAGGGTATGTTGGTTCTAGAGCCTAGGGACGAAGCGGAGCTCAGTGACCCTCTGCAAACGCACAGAGGTCTCAGTAGAATTCATCGAGTACTTATACAAAGGGCTGTAATCAACACAGAAGGGGATAGGTACAAAACGAGATAGGTAGTGTAAGGCAGACAAGTGAGCACGAGATGAATGAGTCGAGGGGAGTCAAAGGCTGTAGTTAAAGCTGTAGAAAGGTACCTGCTGTCACGGAACTGAGATTCCGTCTCAGCGCTCGTACAGCTTTATCGGCGGTGCGTGGTGTTTCGATTGCCAATCTAACAGGGTAAGGTGCCCTTATCCTACCCAGGACTCACTAAAACCCAGACCTAGGGCAGGCAAGCTGTCCTAGGTCGAAAGGGTATTACATGCTTATTCTGTACTTTGAGGATGTTTCTAACCCTAACTAAACCCTAACCATCTAACCATCAAATGCCCTACACTAACAAAATTCTATATACCTGAATCCTAACCTCTAACCAACCTTAACTCTAACTTATAACCTCTAACCACTAACCAATCTAACCTAACCTGAACCACTAACCTGGCCCCTGAGTCGGGGCCAAAGCAAATAATGATTTTGGCTGCATGGTATGTACCCACCATTTCACAACTCTTGCATCTCTTATCTTGCTCAGTTGGATTGTATGGCGGTCAAAGTGCGCATTTAATATGCCGCAACTTTGTTTTGGACGTTTGATCATTATGCCGCAACTTTTAGGTCTCTCCTGCCTCCCTGGAATATAATGGCAATCGCTGACCATGCTCGTTGACAGCACCATACCATTCCGCTTTTTCTTTTCTTTGCTTTTTTGGTCACTTTATTCAGTCATATGTTTTCGGGGGAACCGACCCGCCGCGTCGAGTTCCAACGATAATTTATTTTTGAAAGGCAGCGAGTGGATTGCAACACGACGACCACGAAGGCCTCCTGCAAATCTGCAGCGGCACAGATTTTTTGCAGCTTTTTGATCAACTTTCTGCAGAAAAGTCAGGACCACTCGCCGATTACTGTAGAGGCAAATCGGGGTTACATTAGAGTGTGGTCCCATGTCGAGTTTTCGGGTCAATCACGCGGCCCATGTCGAATTGTCGAGTTGAAGTTTCACGTCACGTCCCTGTCGAATTGAATGTCATAGTATAGTATTCAAGCAACAACCCGGCATTTACATCAAATTCGTAAAGAAGACTTAGATTTCTCTTTGAAGGGCGAATCATATCTGCCGCGCGATATCCTCTGCCCCTGAGGATGTCTTCGCTTCCGCATTCAGCTCCTTCGCTGCCCCTCGCTCCGTCTCACTTAACATACTCTCTGGATCCTGTTCCACGAATGACGGCGTCCCCCTTGCCGCATCGGAGTCACTATAACTCACCACACGCGACTTGTCTTCCCCCGCCGCCATGGCCGTCGACGAGTGCTTCCCCTGCTCCAGCTCCACGTGCACGAGGGTGCTGGGTGTTCATCGAGAACCGCTTCATCCGGTGTGAGCTGGTGTACGTGACGCTGGAGGTAGGGCCGGTAGAATCGATACCGGAGGTGGGGCCGATGGAGTGCGTCGAT
>JARJLG010000322.1:0-79068 GCA_029448575.1 Mycena maculata
CCGCCTATGCCTTCTCCGACAACAATTCCGGGGTTGGTTCTCAATCCCCGGACTCCCGAGAATCCGGTGAGATATCCGGCCTCACCCCATCCACGCCGCGCTGCAGCAATCTCTCGTAGCGTATCTCCCATCGCTGGGCCTTGTATCGTTGAGGTTCCGGAAGATCCCCAGGAGGCTTCTGAAGACTCCGTACATTCCGGAGGTCATGCAGCAAGCCTCCACTTATCGGAGGAGCTTCCCGAGCGTGACCCTGCTCCTTCCATTCATGACGGGGGCAGTAACAACGGCGATGGAGGCGATGGTGGCAGTAATGGTGGTGGTGGAGGTGGTGGTGCTGGTCCACCACCCGGCCCTCCCGGTGGTCCACCCGGAGGTGGCCCCGGAGGTCCCGGCGGTCCCAGTGGTCCTGGTGTTCCAGGAGGTCCACCCGGAGGCCCCCCTGGCGGTCCACCTGACGGTGGCCCGTATACCTCGTGCCCCTCGTCGTGTTCCGACGCCTGAGGCCAACGAGGCCTTAATTATGGACACCATCCGGACCTTCCGGGATGCCATCAATGTGTTCTCCGCTCGTCCCGCGGACCTTCCTCCTTGTTCCAACCGATCCAATCTCCGTAATCCGGACACCTTTGATGGATCGGACCCGGCTAAACTCTCGTCCTTCCTCACCCAGTGCTATTTGCACTTTGCGGAGCGCCCGCAAGACTTTCCGGACGACGATGATCATATCCTCTACATCATTTCGTACCTCTGGGGCAGCACTCAGCAATGGTTTTCCCCCAACCTTTACGACCCGACCATCATTCCGGTCTGGGACGGCAACTTCGCCGTCTTCATTCAGGAGCTTATGTTAAATTTCGGGCCGCATGATCCGGTTGGGGATGCCGAGGACAAGATTCGCGCGTGCCAGATGAAATCCGGCGACCGGATCACCACTTACATCATCGAGTTCGACTTCCTTTCGGTCTTGACCCGGTGGAGCGATAACGCCCTCCGGTATCAGTTTTACGAAGGACTTCCCCGCCGGATCAAGGACGACATGGTTCATCACAACTATGCCAACACCCTCGACGGAGTGAAGTTGGTCGCTCGCATCATCGATGGCCGGTACTGGAAATGCGAGGCGGAGAAGCTCCGGGAGCGTGAACACGATAAACCCTCCGGTTCCGGTGGTGGTAACACTACCGGAGGTCAATCCGGCAACCCGAAACCCAGTAATCGGAACTCCGGCAAGGGTTCCAAATCTTCCAACGCTCCCGCACCCTCCTCTACTGCTGCGACTGCCGGAAACTCCGGTAACAATGCCGGACGCCCCGGTAACCAGGGTAAAGGCAAGGCCAAGTCGTCCGACGCCACTCCTGCCGCTCGCGCCCATGCCCACAAGCTCGACGCCAGCGGAAAGATCAAGCAGGACGAACGCGAGCGTCGCTGGAAGAATAACCTCTGCATGTACTGCGGAGGTAAGGGTCACTCAGCCGACAACTGCAACAAGCGTCCTGGGCAGGCAAGCGCCAAAGCTGCACAGGCCTCGACCTCCGGTACGACCACCCAGGCTCCGGCGGCTCTGGCTACGCCGGCCGCCACGGCTGCTGAGTCAAAAAATTGATCAGCAACTCGGAATCCTCCGCACCTGGTCCGAGTTGCGTTGACTCACGGGTGCTCACCGAGGTTCGTCTCAACGCTTCCGCTCTCTTCCCTAATGCCCTTTACGTCTCTCTCAATATTTCCTCCCTCCGGTCGGACATTTCCGAGCCGGAGCTATGCTCTTCCATTTCTTCATCTCTTCTCTCCTGAGTAGTCGCGGGATTCAACTCCCGTGTGCATGCGCTTGTGGACTCCGGATCATCTCATTGTTTTGTATCATTGAAAGTCTGCGAATCTAATGCGTTTTCCACGTATACGGTGGACCCGGTGCGGGTCCGGTATCTCGACGGCTCATCCTCCATCATCAACCGGATGCTCCGGTTGTTGCTCCGGTTTCCTTCTGGCGAAGTTCAATACATGGACTTTGTTATATCCATGCAACATCCCAGAGCCTCCCGTCGACCTTCCAGTCGCTCCAGTAGGTCCCGGAGCTCCGGTCATATACCGGAGCCTCCGGACCTTCCGGAAGCATCGGGTTTTTACGCAATGAAGGCTTACTGAGCGTTTCCCGTTTACCCGTCTTCTCATCTTCCGTTTAATTGTCTCACAACATATCATCAGACCTCATGACTTGTCTTATTGTCATGGACCACTCTCCTTCCTATTTGGGAATACAATTAGGTATTCCATTTAAATACTACGTCTTTACTTCATGTACTTTAGTTTGATTATTAACGTTAATTGTTGCCTTGTTCCTCCTCTCGATCTGAGTTGTCTTCGTACCCCTTATCACCTCCGGTACCTCGACTTCCGGTTATTCATCAGTCAAGGCATTAGCTCACCCTTAACCCCCTGTGGTGTTGCTATCCTTTCTTTATACTGCACCGGACCTCTTCCGGCCCCTCTGGTACCTCCGGTATTAACTGGAGCCTCCGGAACCTCCGGCCCATCTTCCATCTCGTCCAAGGTCCATTCAGGCACGGTATATAACAGTATAATCAAACTCCCTGTCTTGGCTGGCAACTATGTCTTATTCTTCTTCCGGCACCACTCCTCTTGTCTTCCCATCGCTAGCGGGCTCCCTGCTGGGCGTTGAGGAGTGTCACCTTGGTCACAGCACTGCCACACCTTGTGATGCCTCGGAGTTGACTTCGTCCTCCGACGTATTTTCTGCCAATCCATGGACGTACCTTGTTCCGGGTACTTCCAGTCCAATCGGTCCATGGAGCATGGATTTTCCTCAGGTCTATACTGGCTTTCCACAACCCTTGGCGTATCCTCCGGAACCTCCGGTTCCTGTTCCGGGAAATTCCGGAGTGTTCTCTGGAAACGCTGAGGCCGGACAGACTTATCCCGTCCCATCTGCTGTCTTCCATCACTATTACCAACCGGTACATCATATCCAACCACCGGTGGATCCTCCGTCGTACTCCGGTTCCCCAGACTACGGTTTCAATAGCACCCATGACAGCATCGGCGGAAATCATTCCCATCACATCAATCTCCTTTCATCGCGTCCTCCGAGCTCATCTGCGTTCACGAACAGAGTTCCGGATACCATTCTATACTCCTCCAACACAGCTCCTCGTTCGCTCCGGTCTAACCTCCGAAATCCGGAATTCTTCGACAGAACCGATCCCTCGAAACTCCATCCCTTCCTAGCCCAATGCTAACTGCATTTTGCGGAGCATCCCCGGGACTTCCGCACGGACGACGACAAGAATTTATTCATCTTGTCGTTCCTCCGGGGCGAGGCTGCACGCCTGTTCGAATCCTCTGGCGTGCAGCAGGACCTTCTGTGGCAAGGGAATTTTTCCTTGTTCATTATGGAGTTTTTCGACGTATTCGGTCCTCCGGATCCGACCGGAGTCGCAGAGGATCAGCTCCGACGCCTCCGGATGAAACACTCCGACCGGATGATTCCTTTCCTCATTAACTTCGACGAAATCGCTTCCCTTCTTGATTGGAGCGATTCCGCTCTCAGTCACGCTCTCCGCGCCGCTCTCCCTCTCCGGATCATTTCGGAGATGGATCAGTACACCTATCCGAGTTCGCTCGAAGGTGTCCGAGCAATCGTCCGCTGTATCGATGAAGAGCAGAGCGGTAATGAGGATACTCAACTTCCAGATGATTCCGGACCCCTCGGAGGAGATTCCGGCAGTTCCGATTTTGGCACCCCTTCGCCGGCACTTTCCGTCTTCAGTCTCGCGTCTTCCGCACCATCCGTACCGCAGTCCGCAGCACCGGAACCTTCCGGTCGAGCCTCCGGAGTCTCCGGGGCTCGTCACCCGAAGTTTCCGGAGTCCGTCAATAAGCTACTCGGTAAAACCGGACGGATTCTCCCTGCAGAACACGAACGACGGAAGGCCCGGGGTCTTTGCATGTACTGCGGAGGCTCCGGACACAAGGTCACCGAGTGTAGGAAGCGTCCGGGTCATTCCGGCGCAAGTTCAGCTGCCAAATCCACCGATCCGACCAACATCAGTGCCTAACTTGACCAGCAGCCTGGAAAACTCGTACTCCGGTGGTCCGCGTCGGCCTCCGGAGGCCTTTCCGAGTTCATCATACCCACGCGTCCATTCTTTTTCCACTCTCACGACAGTCCCGCTCTCATGAGCCGGATCTATGATCTCATTATCTCTATCATCTCAGAAATGCCATGGGTTTAAACTTCCGACCGGAGACTCCCTCTCTGTTCCGGATCTGTTTTTGTTTACTTATCTGTGAATCTATGGGTTTTTCTCCGTTCACGGAAGTTCCGGACATAATCTCCCCTCCAGATCTCATCGGCATCTTCTTCCCTCTAATCGGCAGCCTCGTCTGTCATAATTCCATCATTTGGTGATGTTCCTATTCGGAACTCGGCGTCATCGATTCTGATTCCCCATCAATCTGGTTCCTGGATACCGGCAAACTCCACCGTATCAATCCGTTGATTGACTAGTCGGAAGTTTCCAACTGATCTGTTCCTTATTCACATGGGGCTTAGTGTGCACACGACCGGCAGCAATGTCGGATATTGGTTCGGTACCCAATCGCGGGTAGAGCAATGCTGCGCCGGAGCTCCGACACCCTCCGCTGCTCATACCGACAATTTTAACGCCATCACCTTGAGTCCCTTCGGTCTCATCGGCCTGCGTGCCACCGTTCCTCCGGAACGTCATATTGTTCCCCGGAACATCTCCGAGACATCTGTCTCTCCTTTCCGGATTTTGACTCGTCACCATCTTCCGGACGTCCTTCTGGACACTCTCCGGTTTTGGACATCGTCCCGGATACTCTCCGGACACCCCTCCGCTCGCTCCGGTTGTCTCGTCGACATCCATTGGGCACTTTACTTCCGGTAACCTCCGGAGCAATATTGCTCTGTGTAATCTCCGGTCATACCCTGAGGCTATTCGCTTCACGGTCCTCTGGGCGTTCCGGCAATTGCTTGGCTTCCGCTCGTGGATCGGTCTTTTCAAGAGGCCAAATAACCTCTTTCCCAATTTTACCTTTAGGCTATTAGCCTTATTGTTCATCCTCGCCCTTTTCAGTCTTCAATAATCATTTCAAAGTTACGCCATTTCCTGGACTCCGTGGAATTCAGATCAATTTCCACGTCGCAAGTCAGGAAACTTTCCTGGTGCATCCAAAACTCCTGTTCGAACCTTTCGACCAATGTCCTCCGGATTCACTGCATTGATCATGGGCACATCATCCGATTCTATTCCGGAGCCTCCGGAGACTTGCGTTCTCTTCCGGCTTCCTCCGGAACTGCCCTTGATCTTATCTGTAGTCCATCGTTCTCCTCCAGTTCACAAGTAGGCCATCTTCCGATAATCTCTGGAGACCCAACCGCCTCTGGCTACTCCGGGTCACCCGTGGTCTTCCTCCGATGGCCCCCGGAGACCTATGCTTTCCTCCGGCTTCACCGATCGCCTCCGGATTCTCCAGTTCACCCGTTCCATCGTAGGTCATCCTTCGATGACCTCCAGAGATCCGTGTTCTCCGGCGACTTACTGTCAATTATCCTTGACGTCTCCGGATCACTCGTACGTCATCCTCCGGTGACCTCTGGAGTCAGACTGCAAGGGTCTTTGCCGGACGTCTCCTCGACTTTGTCCGGAGACCTCCAATCATCTCCGGCTCCCTCCGACAAGGAGTTCGCACATCGCACAAAAAACAGGATTATTCACTTGCTAACAACTCCGAAACGTTCCGGTTCTACTATTCGTTTATCCCACCTTCGATTCCTCTGTTCCAGCATCATCGTGTCCCTGGTCCGGAGGCTCCGGTTCCAACGTCGTTGCCAGAGTCCCCAGACTAGCGATTTTCTAAGTGCTATCATTCCACTCATCGATGTTTGCATTGTCGAGTCAAGGTCTTTGAACCGGACGTACTTGGCTTGAAGATTTTTTCGGGCACCTGGAGCTTTTCCATCGCCTTTTCCATTTTATTCCGGCGAACAACTCCACCCATTCCACCTCCATGTATCTTCGGAGGTGGTGTTCATCCGGTCGTATTCCAAGTTCGTTCGCTTGGACCTCTCGGAACCTCTCTCTCCACATCTTGGAATCCTCGCCTTGCAGCGTTCCGACGCTGCGAATCAACCTCCGGTATCTCCGATTTACGGAGCTCTACTCCGGAGCCCAATATTCCAAATTCCGAGTTATGACCACCAATCCCTATCACTCTCTTTGCAGTCAAGGTTTTCTCCTGCTCTTGAGCTCTTGGGATTACTCCGCTCCTCTCACCTTGCGGTGTTCCCTGGCCTTTCCGGGCCTCTCCGGCGCTTACCGGAGCGACTTGGAGGATGTGAAACTGTCGGCAGACGATGGGACGTCTACCCTTAAGAGGGGGATAAGCCTATAAAAAATCCGATAATTTTCAACTTTTCTGCACAGGAATTGCCGACTATTGATCTAAAAAGTCAGCATACCACATGGAACACATCCTCTCAGTCCATCTTTCGTCGTTTTGCCTTCCTCTCTGCAAACGGCACAATTGCACTCGCTATTCGATTTCAGATCCAATCAATCTTCGACCAACTACCACTACGCATTCCAGGGTATCATTCATCGGTATTCCGGTATTCCGGACTTGTTCCGGACATCGTTCACCATCCTGACCATCCACCAACTACCCAACCGGTACCGGAACCATCCGACAACCCTCACCCATGCATCAACGGATCCTTCCGTGAGCTCCGGATACTCCGGAACCTCCGTAGTTTCCGGAGACATAGTGGTCGACAACCTTCTGTTATCCATACTGCATCTGCGCATCTGGGTGCATCAATCTGTCTATCCGATCATTCCAACCATCTTCGCCCATCCCTTCACTTCCGGGCACATATCGAGTATTACCTGATTCCCCGAGAGTCTTCACGATCAACTCTCGCATCGGTACTCATTTCACATTACATTCTCTTATACCATTCAGGATCTTGGGCAACTTCATTTAATCACTCATCTGCCCAACTACTTTCTCTTCTTTGCCGCCTATCCATTGGCATACTTCCGGATCGCCTCCGGGACACTTCCGGAACCTCTCCAGTACATTTCCGAATAATCCCTCTGGAGTCCTTCCGGCTCTCCTTCTATTCTTTCCGGTTTCCTTTCGGATCGCTTCCGAATTCTTCCGGTTCACTTCCGGCATCACACTCCTTTGCCAATTCATTTTCGTTTTGTGCCCGGGAATTACTCTGGTCACTTATCGACAGACGGAGTGGACCAATAGACATCTTGATTTGGTCACTTTTCCAATCAACGGAATAACACTCCTCTTATCATTCATCAATATTCCAATCATTCATCATTTCTCCAATTATTCATTCTTTGAATGCAACAGTTCCTACAGTGGAAACCAACCCGTATCATATACGATGCGTTCCGGTTCCGGAACTGCTCCGGAACGTTGCCTTTCTATTCCGTCACATCAGAATCCTCACCATTCCTTCTCCGGACCCTCCGGTGATTAACCGGAACCTCCGGATCCTTTTCATTTCACTCAAGTTCACATAAAAATCAAATCAAGAAAGACTTCATCCGAATCCACAAATACAAAACACTCATTATTTACAAATGTCTTTATATTGTCCATTGGTCACTTTGGACCTTCGTCTTCACCTCCGGACGCCTCCGGCTTTTCTCCCGGAGCCTCTGGCTCCCCCATTTCCTCATCCTCGTCGTCCAAGACGAACACCCCATCCTCCTCGTGGAATCCTGCTGGCGTTCCCAGCTGGAGCACCAAGGCCTGGAAGCCCCGCTCCTCCGACTCCCTCTTCACCCGTACCGGAGCCTCTGGTACAGACGGCGGAGTGGGGGGCAGAGATGGCACCGGCGCAGGATCAGGCTTGAAGGTTGGGACCGTGATGGTCCTCGCCTCCGCCTGGCCCGTGGCGTGTTCCTCGGGCGTTCCTTGCCCCTCCGGTGCCTCCAGCGCGTCCACCTCCACGACTTCCTCCCTCGATGCCTCCGGAACCTCCGGAACTTCCGGGACATCCACATCCATCCTCACCTCCTCCACCTCGCCCTCAATGACCCGCATATCCGCAGGCCACGAGTCGGATCGGGCCCGGCGCGCAACCGGAGCCTCCGGTTCTGCTTCCGTGTCCTCCGACTCCGCGGGCTCCTCCACTCTCTCCTCCACTTCGGGCTTTCCCCGCCTCATCAACCTCCGACGCTTCACCGGGGGCTCCGGATGCTCCTCTTCGTCAGACGACCCTCCTTCCTCCTGCGGCAGGGACATATCCCAGTCGTTGTACCCGGCGTCCTCCTCCGTCCACCGGAGCATCCTACGAGCCCCCTGGGGCACCTCCGTCGTACTTCCCAGAGCTGCGAGCGTCCGGAGGATGATGTGGGACGTGTGATACGCCAACTTGTATCACCCCATAACCCGGATGTGCTCCTGCTCAAGGAACTCCACTCGATCCACGAGTGCCCGGAACCTCCGGCCCCGCCCCTCTGTCTTCCCATCCTTGCGCGCCCTGCGCTCCCGTTCCTTGCTCGTGCGATCCCGCACCTCGCGGTTGCTCCGGTCGCCCCCGACGTTCCGGGTGCTCCGGCGCGTTTGCGAGGGCCCCGTGACAGGTCTGGAATCCTGTCGACGGGCCTTCGCCATCTCGCGCTTGTTGACGCGCGGTGGACCGAGGGGGCGGGCGCGGCTGCAGTGGATGTGTTTGGCGCGGCAGCGCCAGCACGCAGTGCGTCCGTATTCCATGACGCATACCTCACTGCTCTTGCGGCAGGAATCGCAGACGACGAAAAGAAAAATTGTTAGTACCGGAACCTCCGGTTTAGCTGCGACGCACCGTTTTTGCCCTCCTGCTCGACGTCACTATCATCCTCGTCATTCAACTCATCGTTATTCTCCTCCTCACCTCCCGGACCTTCTGCGCGCTCCGGGGACGCCGACTTCAACGTTTCGATGACGGGCACGTCATCGAACTCCGGAGCCTCCGCGTCGAGGAGCTCCAAGTCGTGCACGAGCTGGAGAGCTCGTGCAGCCTCCTCGTTCGCGACCTCCGCCCGTTGCGCGGCCTCCTGCACCTGTTCCTCGTAGGCGGAAATTAGGCGAGCCCGGCACTCCTCGCACTCCTCGTAGAAGCGCTGCGCTGCCTCGTCGCGCAGCTCCGATGTCGTCGTGCAAGCCTTCCCCTTCCCGGAACTCTTCCCCTTGCCGACGTCGCCGCGGTCGTTCTCCGAGTCTCCATCGCGCCCGCCGTTGTCGCTTCTGCCGTGTTGCATGGTGGTGTGTGTTTGGTGACCGGAGGTAGTGGTGGTTGAAAAGAAAGAAACGTCTGAGTCAAAACCAACAGCACGTGACTTTTGATCTTGTTTATTTTCTCACGCTCCTTCATTGTTCGACCAACTTGTTATCTCTTGGGTTCCTCATGGGAGAGGAACCTAAGAGGGGGATACTGTTATATCCATGCAACATCCCAGAGCCTCCCGTCAACCTTCCGGTCGCTCCGGTAGGTTCCGGAGCTCCGGTCATATACCGGAGCCTCCGGACCTTCCGGAAGCATCGGGTTTTTATGCAATGAAGGCTTACTGAGCGTTTCCCATTTACCCGTCTTCTCATCTTCCGTTTAATTGTCTCACAACATATCATCAGACCTCATGACTTGTCTTATTGTCATGGACCACTCTCCTTCCTATTTGGGAATACAATTAGGTATTCCATTTAAATACTACGTCTTTACTTCATGTACTTTAGTTTGATTATTAACGTTAATCGTTGCCTAGTTCCTCCTCTCGATCTGAGTCGTCTTCGTACCCCTTATCACCTCCGGTACCTCGACTTCCGGTTATCCGTCAGTCAAGGCATTAGCTCACCCTTAACCCCCTGTGGTGTTGCTATCCCTTCTTTATACTGCACCGGACCTCTTCCGGCCCTTCCGGTACCTCCGGTATTAACCAGAGCCTCCGGAACCTCCGGCCCATCTTCCATCTCGTCCAAGGTCCATTCTGGCACGGTATATAACAGTACTGTTATGTAACGTGCCTACAAGCTAACACTGTTACCAACTGAGCCAAAAGGCCACTATGACAGGTTAATCCTGTCATAGGCTGCAGACTATATATACATGATTACACACATTTTGCATGCATGTAACAGTGCCCCCCTATTAGGCACTGAGCCCTCGAAGTGCGAAATGATCCTAGAATGGATCCGAGATGTCCCGAAATGGGACGGAAGCCCAGGAATGGGCTGGATCGGGGACGGAACCCCAGGTGCACTTCCAAGAACCACATGATACACAGTAGACCCCCAGGTCACATGATCAACCTGCCGGACGTTGCCGAGTTCAAATAATGACAAATTTCCCAGGTGCTCCAAGCCTGCAAAAGAATGCCACCAAGAGGGATTGAACTCGCGACCGGTTTAAACCTGTCATACTGTTATGTAACGTGCCTACAAGCTAACACTGTTACCAACTGAGCCAAAAGGCCACTATGACAGGTTAATCCTGTCATAGGCTGCAGACTATATATACATGATTACACACATTTTGCATGCATGTAACAATGTCGAACAACAGGGTGACCACGGTGCGTCGCAGTGAAACCGGAGGCTCCGGTATTGATGGTTTTTATTTTCATAGTTTGCGACTCCTGCCGGAAGAGCGGGGAGGTGTGCGTCGTCGAGCACGGACGCACCGCGTGCCGTCGTTGCCGCGTGAAGCATATCCAGTGCAGCCGCGCCCGTCCCCTTGGTCCCCCTCGCGTCAACAAGCGACGTGAGGCACAGGAGGCCCGTCGTCAGGGGTCCGCACTGGTTGCGGGGCCCTCGCGGACGCTCCGGAACGCCTGGACGGAGCGGGCTGACCGGAGCGACCGCGAGGTGCGCGATCGTACGCCGAAGGAGTGGGAACGGAGGGCGCGGAAGGAGGAGAGGAAGGAGAGTGTGCGCGGGAAGCTCCGGGAGCTCGAGGCCCATGTCGGGTACCTCGGGGAGCAAGTGGGGCGCACCATGCTGCGCTATAAGCTGGCATACCGAGCGTGCCAGCTTATCCTCAAGACGCTCGCAGCGCCGGAGAGTGGTCGGGAGGTGCCGCCCGGGGTTGAGCGAATGCTCCGATGGATGGCGGCCGATATGGAGGCCTCCAAGTGGAACTTCTCCCTCGCGGAGGAGGCGGAGCTCGACCAGGTCACCGAGGAGCCGGAGGAGGACGAGGGAGCCCTAGTTGTAATATATAACCAGAATTACATGAACCTAGCCATGTAAACCTGCAATATATTACCACAGAGCTAGCCAACCACATGGCTACCACTTCTACTGCTTCCCTGGTGTATTTTCAGCTCCCGGGGCTCCCTTTTCGGGCTCCTATGGCTTGCAGTTGTTTATTCTGGCCTTCCGAGCCCATTTTCCCATCAAATTGATCCTTTTAAATATTGGCCAGCACATCAAATGGGATTTCTGGGCAATTTCTACCACCAAATGGACATATTAGCTAAACTGAAGCCCCTGGCATGGGAATCTTGTTGTTACTTCCCCACGCACCCTATTCGCCCTTCCACATAAAATCAAATCACGTGGTCTATAATCCTCGCTTTGACCGCCCCAACGGACTGCTTCCCCTTTCCCCCCCTGCCCTTCCAGCCCATCCGGATCGCTCTCTATTATGATAGAACATCTTTTCGAGTTTAACCCGGCTTTAAACGATGCATGCATGGCTTTTCATCGTACCACTTTCCTTGCACCTCGATTTAGCCCCTATCCTGTATTTTTCGCTTATTGGGCTTGCTGGTTGCTCCATGGGGCCAGGGCCCAGGTCAATACGTTCTCCATATACCTAATATGCCCCAGTACACCATATTTGGGCCTCCGCTCCTTCCAAATTCCCTTTGCCGGCATTTTCCGGCATTTCTGTTGGCATTTTTCGGAATTTTTGGGCCCGCTGGCTTCTCAGTTATTTTTTCGCAGTGAATAGCATCCGATATTGCGGCTCCACCTCCCTTACAATGTCATGTTTTACTTGTTAATTCATTGGGCCTTTGACTTTTTTTTCGAAATTCTCATTTCCCCGTTTTCTTTGCTCCCCTCCTGGATTTTGGGCAGGTTTTCTCTCCCTCTAAATTCAATACAACTCAGACACCATCTGAGAATGCTCCCTCTTTGGCAGGCCTTACGCTTAATCCTCGATTTCCACCCTTTCGCCCCCCTCCCCCGGGCCGGTACGGTACTCCATTTTCCCCATTTTTATGATTCCTTCCTCTGGGACGGTGTGTACAGGGTGTCTGTTACTCTTCTTCCCGGCTCAGATTAATTCATGTACTCGTCGCCGCTTGCTTCTCATCAAAATATCCGGCTTGTTTACTTTTATTTACCTTCTAACGCGACGTGTGAAGCATCACGTGCGCATCTCGACTTGCAATCGTCTCACCAAGTCAAATATTTCAGATATTCCAGACTCCCTCGCCCCCCCCCAAAAAAGCACGAAGGAGCAAATTCTCATTCTGAACATTAGAACATCCCAACTATGTACTTTATCTACGCTTATTAAATTTCTCATGAAACAACGCGAGTCCCTCGAGAACCCAGGAGACGTCGTTGACGGCTCGCTCCCATCGTTCGGCCAAATCTGGTGAGTCCACAACGGCGCAGCCCCAAAAGTACAACGACGCAATCACACTCAGTAACCCGTTGGGTCCCCAGTGCAACAGTGCATCGTCCCACTCGCCATATGATTCCCCGACCTCCCAAGTGCCGTCTTCGCCCTTCTTCCGCCATTCCAGCTGCAATGAATCCCACCATCCCCACCATATCCCCTCGTACTCCCTCGGTTTGGTCACAATCGGCGCCGGCTGCCCTCGATGCCCACGTGCACCCTGTATCCACTGCGATACCTGCTTGGGCAGTCCCGTGGCAGAGAGCTTGTGCGATGGCGACACGAATTTGCAGGCTGATTCGAGCCGTGTCCAGGCCGCAAGCGCGGCATTGAAATGTCCCCCGAGGTTCCGCTGCGTCATTTCGGTCAACGCATGCGCGAACCATTCTTCAGCCTTCGGGGGACATGGGGGTGGCGCGGAGACAGCCTCGGGTGCAGCATTGGCTGCAGCACTGATGGGCGGGGCAGTGACGAGTGCGGACGAGGCGGGCGTGGACGAGGTGGGCGTGGACGAGGCGGGCACGGACGAGGCGGGTGCGGACGAGGCGGGCACGGACGAGGTGGGCGCGGATGAGGCCGGCGTGGACAAGGTGGGTGTGGACAAGGTGGGTGTGGACAAGGTGGGTGTGGACAAGGTGGGCGTGGACGAGGCGGTTGTGGACGAAGCGGGCGTGGACGAGGCGGGCGCGGATGAGGCGAGCGTGGATGAGGCGGGCGTGGACAAGGCAGGCGTGGACAAGGCGGGTGTGGATGAGGCGAGCGCGGATGAGGCCGGCATGGGAACGGTCGCTCCCTCGTCATCCGAGTCTTGTCGTCCTTCTTCCTCGTCATCGATGTCCTCACCCTCGGAATGCAGCTCGTCAATGCCACTCGATCCTCCCTCCGATTCTTCGGGGCGAATGTGGTCCCAATCCGGCATCCCACTCGACGCGGAATCTGACGGCCCCCCGACATCCGACATATCCACGTCCATTGGATCGTCCATTGGATTCTGCTCGGCTGAGGGGGTCGGCGCCTCACTGCCATTCATGGGGTCATCCCCACCGCTGACAACCTCCTGCTCTTCGATCACCCCCCTCGCTGTATCTCCACCTGCCAGCCGAGTCGATCGACGTGTCGCCTCCGCTGTCCTGCCATTCGCCCGCGGCCTGGGGCGGGGATGAGGGGGGATCTTGGCCTTATCAGAGGCGCCCGGCAAACCAGTCTCCTCGTGGAATCAGAGCCCCACGGCCTTGTTCCTGAGTACGTTCCTCTCGCGCCGCTGCGTATCTGTGAGCTCGTCGTACGGAATCCCTGCCGTTGGGTCGTTGAAGGTCACGAGTCCCAGTCCGGGCAGCTCCATTGTAGTCGTTGTCAGGGGGGAGCGAGTGTCACTGGGACCAGCGACAGGGTCGGAAGGCACGATGGGTGGCGCAGCGGGAGGTGGCACCGAGTGGGAGGGAGTGGGAGGGGGGGGCATCGCTGCTGCCCGCTTGCGTTTACCCTGCTTTGCCGGCGGCTTCATACTTGTCTCTGCCGTCTTTTCCCCATTCTTCCCTTTCCTCACCTTCTTCGCCGGACGCGCTCCGCGTTCACTCATGTCCGACGCCAAGGAATCCACATCCCCCTCCTCGTCATCCGATCCTAGGTCATCGTCATCGTCATCGTCGACGGCCGGTGGGATCGTGTATTTGGCCTTGCTGAGGTCCGCGTCGGGAGCCATTGCCGCTGCCGCACAGGCCGCCGGTGCTGTCATAGCGTGTAAGTCAATATCCAAACGAAATAGTCGGGTCCTACTTACTGAATGCTGTTGCAAGGTATTCCTTCATGTAATTCAGAACGTTCTTGGAAAACCGTTCTCCGCCCCACTCCGAGAAATGTTGGGGTGTTGCGTTGAGGTTTACGCCCCGACCCACGCTGTCGACCTTTCAGTATTTGCGTCTGACACAATATATACATACGACTTACTGGACCGTTTTGATTTCTCCCCCATATTTCGGCATGGGCCCCCCGAGAATAATCAAAGAGTGCATCCCGGTGTACTCCTCGAGCCCTTTCAGGATGGGTATTATGAAATCTGGGAACGCGTCGATACATCTGTACATTTTCGATCAGTATACATTTCTCTTCACCCTTACAATAGCGTACAGCTGGCGGTCTTCTGGCTTGTTGGAGGGTGGGCCCTTGAGGTGGCACTCGTATTCTGCTTTGGCCTCTGCGGCGGCCGCTGTCGCTCGATCCCTGAATCCTTTTTTTTCCTCGGCCGACAGACTGGCAAAGATTTCGCGGGCAGCTTCAGCGCGGAATCCTGCCTATGGTGACGACGTCATTCCTCTCCCGCGCAGCTGCCCAGCGCTCGGCCACAACAGGAGCGACTTTCTCTGCGTGCGCTGCGTGCATAAATTGTTGGTATGCTTGACGAGCTTTCGGGGGGTTTTTCATTCCAGCGAGTCTAGCGAGAAGGACTGCAAAGGGATTCTTGCGAGGGTCGAGGCCGGCAGTTTGTCTTCTTTGCCGACGAATACGATAGAGAAACCATCTACGAATTCGCTGTAGATGGTAGAGTGATCACTGGTCAGAATGTGACAGAAACATCATGAATGTGACATACCGCGTCCAACACCTCAAGCCGTGCTCCTCGCTGGGCCTCCTCCTCAGCCGTCAAGACCTCAGGCACGAACAGGGACGCGTTCGAGTCAAAATCCTTCAAGACGGGCTCCTCGTGATCTGGAAGCCGCCAATCGATCCGTGCATGGAACTCATTGCAGACTTTCTGCAAATACTCTCGCTCCGCAACCCAGCCCTTGTCTCGCTCACTAGCGTATTTGTCCAGATGCGGTCTCAAGACAGACTCTCTTGCGCCCTCGGCCCAAAGTCGAAAATTCCGCCTGGCCTCTTTTGGGATGCGTGCTTTCGACTGGCGTCCTTTGGCCATAATCTAGTCTTGCATTACTCCAGCGGTTCAGTCTACAGCTTTGGATACACTCACCACCGGTACGTTCTACGTGGTGGATCAAGAGATCCCTCGCTTATCCTTTTATTTGCTTACATTGATTCTACCGCATGCTTGTCGGAGTCCCAACTGGACCCTGGGGCCTATAAAAGGCTGCACTCACGCGCGTATTTGGTTTACCTCCTTCTTCTTAACCATGACTCAACACGCTCCCTCCACTCCAGGCACAGAGGTCTCCGCCTCTGTGCCTGGAGCGACTCTTGCTCGTAAGTCTCTCGCAACGTTTCCAATCCCTACAATCTGACCATCTGCCGCCAGCATCTACCCCCTCCACAGGTCTTTTTGGGTACGTGGGATCCTGGCTCGGTTTGTGTGGTCGTGCCGGTAGGCCTCTCTCTTCACGCTTTTCACCGGAGACTGACGCGTTGCTCAGCACCCACTGCCCCCCCCGTGAATCCGAACGCGCCTGCCGATACCCCGGCCACTGGCATGTGGTTCTCCAGCACTGTTTACCGCGTGGTCCCCACCGCCCACCTCACCCCTCTCCCCTATGACAACGGGGAGTTGTGGTACGGTATCCTTGTGGGCAAGTTCGTCGGCGTCACCCAGAACCAGGGCCTTGCTCTCGGCGCTGTCGCTGGCATTTCCCGCAACTCTATGAAGAGTTACAAGTCGCAGACGCAGGCCCTGGATGTCTTCAATCATGCCCTCGACCTCGGGATTGTCGAAATCCGCCCGTTCTAAAGGTTTTTTTTTTTCTGCTCATTTTCATCCTAGCGCTCATCGCCCGATTTTCGCAGCGTGTTTCCACATTAAATTAGCCGACCTGTAGTTACTATTGGTTCTCAGTACATAGAT
This sequence comes from Mycena maculata, assembly GCA_029448575.1. Classification (NCBI taxonomy): domain Eukaryota; kingdom Fungi; phylum Basidiomycota; class Agaricomycetes; order Agaricales; family Mycenaceae; genus Mycena; species Mycena maculata. The sequence continues at coordinate 16,470 of JARJLG010000322.1, forward strand.
CTTTCTGTAGCACTGATTACCCCATGGGTTGGCGGTTTACACGCTAAATCGAACAACCTAGAGATCTTGTCGCGTTTGGACAGCCGAGATTGGATTTGTGATTTGTGTGATATGATTGATATGATTGCGGCAGCGGTCCGGAATTAGGCGACACCGCATGCGTACTCCTGTGATCTTCGTCTCTCCAAGTCAATGCATTCGCACTCCGGCCATACATCTGCTGAGGTACCACCAACGACACAGTCCTCTGAGGTCCCTCTCCAGGCTCACGCAGTACCTTTGCCTCCCATCTCGCAGTGCTGGTCACTTCGACCCGATTCCACGTCTTCCTGCACCTTCTGATGGTCGCTTTTGATTCCGAGATTGCCGCATTTGTTTCTCAGGGTCTATTGCTCTCCAAACTTTGATTTTTTTTTACCCTTCCCTCCCCGCCATGTCTTCTCTCACAGACGGACTCACCTTCGAGGAACTCCTCGCCAACCTGCGCGTCTCTGGTCCCGACGATTTGGATGCCCCCCCGCCGGCGACCCCGCCACCTCCTCCCCAGCCGACCACTCCAGCCCGCACGGTGCTCTATTCCTTCGAGACACCAACCCAACAGGGATTCAGCAACAGCTGGTCAGTCTCGACCATGGCTCTGAGGCATCATTCTGAACCACGCACAGGGCAACCGCGGGTGCCGCCACTCAAGGCGTTTCAGGCGCCAAAGTTCGGCGCATCCAAAATGGTCCGCGGAAGAAACAGACCAGGAAGGCCGCCTACACCGTGTTTTACAGTATCGTGCCAGGTGTCTACGCGCAATGGTATGCTTTGGGTTTTTTGCCGTCGCCCCCGCATTAACGACCTCGCAGGGACGATGCGAAAGCAAACACAAATCGCGTTCCCGGTGCAATCCACCGCGGTTACACCACCCGTGTGCAGGCAGAGGACGCCTACGCCTATGCCCGTGCTCACGGTTGGACGCGCACCTACCAACCCCTCACAGTTGCCAACCCGGTCCCATCTCCGTATACCATTCCCGCTCTGCCGACGCCGTCCGAAGGCTTAGACACTGTCAACCCTCTCCATGGGTCCGAGGTCCTGGAGAACACCTGGTTTGTCGTGTACCACGGTATTTTGCCCGGGGTCTACCACTCCCTGTGCGTCCTTAATCTTTGTCTGTGTGATCTCAAGATGGCTGACTCGAGGACAGTCTCGAAGCCCAGCTCAACACTGTAGGTATTCGCAACTCCCGCTACGAATCCGTCGAGGGAAGGGACAACGCCTTCCTGAAATTTGGGAAGGCGGCTTCGTTGGGCGAGACTGGGGTTGCGGCGGCGCCACCCTTCTAATTAGATGCATGTGTAAAGTTATTTGTAGCTGTACCAATCGAACCTTTTCTCCCTTCACTTTGTTCTGCCTTCAATTGAGGCCGAGGATAGAGAAGGCGCCATAAGCCTGACCCTAACCCTACTGCACTTTGGAAACTCCCTGCGCTTTTGCTAACGACATTCTCGCTCTCCAGGATGGTCTGAATTGGTGTGTCCCTCTCACACCGCACGGGATCTACTCTGACGCTTCCCATTTGCCACTTTATCGAAAAACTGTTATTCCTACCTATTTTCATGAATTTTAATCTGGTCGATTGTGCGAACTGTGTGGCGAACTCGCCCCGACAAAGCTCTATTTGCGAACTCCTCCACAAACAGCTCACGGCCGGAACATTCACTACGGCGTCCACACTGTATGCCTCCACAGGATTAATCCCAGAATACATACCGAGGCATCCTAACAGGCGGATGCACACCAGCCGAAAGCCAGATGATTTTCCGCCGAATTCTTGGGGATTGTTCACTCTGTTTGTGCTGCGAACTCCCTACAAACGGAGCCGTCCAGCGTTGTTCCCATATTTACTACTGCAACATACCTCATCTTTCGCTCTCATCCATGCCCAGCTCCTCCTTCTCGCAAACGGTAGACCTCACAACTTTTCAACTCAAGTACGTCTCTTATTCCTTGCCAGTCCCTCCATGTTACTCATCCTCTCAGAGCTTTTCAAGCATCGTTCCCGCTCAGCGCTGGCACCGCACCTCGGCCGACTTTGGATACTTCCGCTGGTGAGCGCACTCCGGTCGAGTTGATGGCGCACCAGGTCAAGTGGGTGTCTACCCGTTGCCTGGCACATTCTCCATCTCCCCGATTCGCAGGGTTCTCAGGCACAAGGATCGCAATGAGAAGGCTCACATTCGAATGGCCGAGTGCGTGATTATAGCAGACATGAATTGTATTCTCGCTAACTACATTACAGGAAGCGTGCTGCATTGAAGAAACGTCCCGAGGAAGACCAAGAGGCCTACGCCCAGCGTCAGCGAGCTTACAGAGCCGCCTATCGTGAAAAGTGCGTCCTGCCGCCCACCGCGCGCGCATCAAGCGCGCATCAGATATCTTGACAACAACATCTGATGCCCGATGACCGCCCCTAGAAACGCTGCCAGAATTTCAAGTGAAGCAGCGAAACGGCGAAGGGCGTCAGTGTACCCACCTTGTTTTCTTCTGTCACTCAATCCTTTCCAGACTCTTCATCGAGAAGTTTGGATGCCAGGCGTTTCTGGCCAAGCGCCGCACCCGTTTCAAAAAGAGAGTGGAGCAGGAGTTGAAGGCGGGCGTCCGGGTGCTTCGCTATGCCAACGTGGACGAAGAGGTGGAGGACATTATGGAGGGCGACTCGGATTTCGAAACGGCTTTGGCCCAGTAGGGTATTTTGCAATTTGACAAAGAATAGGTCGCGCGAGGCTTCCCTGTGGCCCCGCTTTGTTTTTTCCTCCAGTTGCTTGCTTGTGTTTGGTCACTCTCGCCAGCGCGTCAGGTAACGTGAGTATTTTTGGGCCTCTTTGGGCGCCAAGATAGTCAAGACAACAATAAGCGACTACTTTTCAGACGAACAGCTCCTCCAGCTTGCTGAACAGGCGCATGCGTGACTCGGCGCGCTCGAAACGCGTGTCCTCATACAAATTCCATTCCTCCGCTGTCGCCTTCTTCGCGAAGTCCGCGTCCAACCGGAAACCCTGATCAACCCAGCGCCCCACCGCAGCATTGAAGTACTGCTGGAAGGTGTAACGCGTGTCCCCCTTTTCGAGCGCGGTGAATCCCCAGCGGACGACAGACCTGGGGGTCAAGACCGTGGTGCCAGGCGGGCAGTAAATCACCATGCGATCACCCTCCTCCTCGTGCCAATACATCAACCACGAGCTGTAGGGCCCGTACTCTCCAAGGGTGGTGACAATGCGTACTGAACCAAACTCATCGTAGGTGTTCCGGGTCCAGTCGTTTGGGGAATTGCCGAAGGTGAATTCTGCGGTCGTAAACGCCGTTGCATCGAATGCCGGATACAGGTTTTCTACCTCGGCGAGCTGGTCGATTGTGATAACCTGGCGAGCATGCATGCGAGGAAAAAGGTATTTGAACAAGTCTGTGGTGTGTCAGATTTGATTTTATGGCGCGACTGAAATGCTTACGATTCTGGTAGCCGACGAGGGCCTGGATCTCGTAACTGTCGACGATACTCTGGAACTCGCGGATGTTGGCTCGCTTGTTCGCTGCCTGGTGGGGATACTAAGGACGGTGAGCGTGATTAACATAATTTAGTGGTTGACATACCTCCCCGCGGACTCCGAAGTCAATGCCGACCCGTAGAAAGGCTTCAGTCGCCCCCAGAGGCCCAAGGTGCGAGAAATCACTGTTGCGGTACAACCGCCCGAGGTGCTTGGATGCCCGCCGCCGTATTTCGTTCCACCATACGAGCTCCCCAGGTGGGGCTCCCGCGACCGCGCCGACGACGAAGCTGTTCTTGTCCGTGATTGGGGAGAGTTGGCTAGATAGAAAGTAAGTGATCGTTACAGACTTGGCGGAGGTCACGTACTTAGGCTTAGGTGCGATCAGGAGTACATGGAAGTCCATGATTTGGCCCAGGTCGAGGCCGGCCTGAGAGCTGTCGCCGATGCGGCCCGCGCGGAGGCGGCGAGAACGACGAGAAACCGGCCCGTACACCTTACGCGGGCGAGTCTTCTTGCTGGCCTTAGCCTTAGTGGCATGCGCCTGAACAGCGCGTTCGGCTTGGTAGCGGAGCCGGTCGTGCCTGGAGTAGGTATAGGGCTTTTGGGGGAGAGTGGTTGGCTCGGCGAGCAACTCGGTAACGGTAGGTGACAGAGACCGCGCGCGCTGGCCCATAGGGGAAAGGGACTGCGCGTGGCCGCCTGTTATGTCGCGGATGGAGTCGACGCGCTTGCAGGGGGTAGGGCTCAGAGGGCTCGTGGCGCGGAGGGAGGGCGCGAGGGGTGAGGCGTCGCGCGCGTCGCTGGTGAACTCGGTGGGTACGGATGACTGGGGCACGTCCGGCTCGCTTGCGCTCAGAGGGCTCATGTCGCGGAGGGAGCGCGGGCGGGGAGGGGGACTGCCCCAAGTGAACTCGGTGGACTCAGTGGGCGCCGATGATGACTCGCGCGCGCCGACTTCACTCTCATCTCCCAAGGTGGGAGCTGGGGACGAGGTCACAGCGCGATCTGAGGAAGCTAATTCGTCCACCATGCTATCAGTGTCCGCTCCCCCAGCAGCCTGCCCACCGGAAGGGGCATCGTCGTCCCAAGGTTGGGTCAATCCGACGACGTTGTCACAGGACTCATGCGGCTTTATCTGAAAAAACCTTAGGTGCGGGACAGTTTTTTGAACGAGAGGAATACCTCGCCACAGTACACGCGGTCCGAGTTCTCGCGCGCCAGGACGAGCCAGAGTTGCGTGCGCAGAATGTTTCGAAAATCGGTGGTCCGTGGGCCTTGAAGCGGAGCGCCGTGGGCCTGCTTGCGGAATGCGAAGGGAACCGAGGAGCGGCCTCTGCGATCGGAGAGTAGATTGGGCATGTGGTGGAACTCGCGTTGGAAACAGGAGGCTTAGTGCACGGAGAGAGACGGCTAGTTGGCTGGACTCAGCCGTTCTAATGTTCGCCTCCAGATATACTACACGCGGCTGGGTCCAGATCTGAGATGAGTGGTTTCTATCACCCTGGCGGCTACTGATTTTTCCATTGGACCTCAGGGAAATAAACAAACATGTGCTACCAATCGGGGCCCTGAAGAGAATATATAAACAACACCGAAACTGCATCCCGTCTGACGACTCGTCATGGAGAACACCAATACCTGTGAGTGTAGTCATTCCTCACGCCCCTTGTGTTTAATGCGTTTTTATTATTTTTGAAACAACAGGTCGGGACATAGTCTTGTACCGAGGGCCGCCTGCTCCAAAAATTTACAAGGCCCCGATCGCCCACCACATGGAGGCAGACGGCATCATGTTTGCTTGGTTAGTCAGCTTGCGGTCTCTACATTTCCCTGTGTTTGACGATCGTCGGTAGGGCCCTTTTTATTGCGCTCAACAAGTTTCGCCTGCAGAGGAGAATGGAGGTAGTTCCCAGGTGGCACACCATGTCCTACGACGTGGTCTGCCAGGTGGGATGGAGGGAAACGTGCAGAGCCTGCGAAGGGTATACCGACGACGGCGACGGGGAAAACTGCGAGCGGGCTTGGTCGTCCATTTTGCGTACCGACAGGGAACCCATCGAGCGGGCTTGGTCGTCAATCGGGTCCGCCTCCAATTTCGAGAAGCAAGTCCAGCCGAAATTGTAGGTGTCTTGCACATGGTCGACCCCGTTTTGATTCGCACATAGCCGCAGTAAATTGTAACGAATTGTTGGATTTACAGTTAATTGAGTGATTTCTGAGTGCGATTTTGGCTTGTAAGGGTCCCAGAACAGGAATTATTGGATCCAATAAGGAGTTCGCAACCATCATCAGGAAAGGCAAGTGTAATCCACCGGGGATATGGTGGGACGCGGCAAACACTTACGGCCTCTTACGACCAGGAGAATCCGTGATGTGCAGGAGTTCTCATGTGGGCGATTCCAATGATTCCAAACAAGATCCGTGATGCGGAGGAGTTAGCATTCTCATGTGGCAGAATATCGGCTAACATGGGATTGAGGCAGGTCCCGGGAAAGCCCGGGACATGGCGGATAAGGGTGAAGGGAATTCGGGGTCTCTTCGTTTTGGTTTGCAGATTGAGGTGTGTGGTCCAAATTGAATCCGTGGCCACGGATTGAGACAGGAAATCAATTCAATTAATTCGTTTACATAAAGATAAGGTGTGATAGTGGTGTGATGCGGAGGAGTTCTCATGTGGATGTGGTTCTTCGGCAATCCGTATTTTCGGAGGAAATAGCGGTTAACGAGGGTTAAATGTTACGCGGACTTGCGAACGCGGCGCCCCGAAAGATGGGTATTGTACATGGCGGGTGAGGGTGAGAGGAAGGGCGGTGGTCTCTTCGTTTTGGTGTGCACATTGAGGTCTGGTTGTGTTGACCGAATTGAATCTGCGGGCAGAACCGCCCGCGGACGCAGATTTTAGAAAGTCAAATGAAATTTATTTAAAGATCCGGTGGGAGCGGCCCGGTGATGTTTGACGGTGATGGTTGATTGATGGCAGCACTCTGCTTTCTTCTCATCGTCCCATCGTCCCATCGTCCCATTTGAAGGTCTGGATCTCGGGTCCGACGGGTCACGCGAGGAGTCTTGAGGCTCCTCCGAGTCGTCGGACAAATGAGGCACAAGGGTGCAATCACCGTACCTTCCAGAAAATCTTGGTGATGGGATCGGAGGTATGTCCAACATGAATTATACCTTGGACTCTAACGAATCTAACAAATCGGGCAGGGTTTTTGTAAGATCTTTCGTTTGTTTGAGTCAATAAATCTCTTGTTGCAAACTGGCTCTGGAGCTACTTTACGTTCTTGTTCCTGATTTTTTTCGACATCTCTACCCTGCAAGTGCAAGTACATCGCCATGAACGTGCACGTCAATCGTGGCGGGCGGACAGGCAGCAGAATGACCGCGCGGTGGGCCGTCAAGTCTGCCGTGGGGACGGACGACAGCATCAACGACGCACAGAATACTCTGACCGCTGATCGCGGGGTCCATTTCTCCCGCGACCTCAATATACGCCGTGAGGAGTTGCTCAACATGGCGCACAAGAAGCGTCGCCTAGAGCCTGAGCACCTCCAGGATCCACTTGCCCAGTGGACCCCGGTTCTGGTGGACGAGGTGGATTTGCGCCCCACCGACGATTCCCCCGTGTTCGACGAGATGGCCGACACGTCAAACGCGTCAAATGCTTCGGATGCGCCTGCAACCGTGCTAGGGAAGCGGAAGACGTATGACAGCTCAGTAAGATGCCCTGATTCATGGTGGGGACGCTGTATTGATAACGATATTGGCAGACCAACCCTTTCCGCTTGTGGCGCCCTTTGGCCGGACTGTTTTCAGACGAAATTCTTCGACACGCTGGTCTGGGTGACTGGGATGCATCCGAGCCGAGTTGCGCGCTCTGTGACCGCAAATGTGTCTCGGGGACTTCGGGCCTCGATGTCGTGTGCCTCTTCAAATGTCTCGATTGTGGCCAGTTTTTGCAATGCAAGAAATGTTGCGTCGAGGGGCACGTGTGCACGCCGCTCCATCGCATTGAGGTACGCAGTCGCTGTTCATTGTTTTATTTTGTTGGATGACTGACGCGGGCGGACAGGAGTGGAACGGCCAATTCTGGATTCCCGTGACGCTGCGTGAGCTTGGGTTGGTGTACCAACTGGGCCATGGCGGGATGGCTTGCCCATATCCGGATCCTCGCTTGCTCACGATGACAGTACTGGAGCTGCCATATATTCACCGAGTACATTACCGATACTGCAAATGCCAAAAAGCTGCGCACGCGACAAATCTGCAACAATGTTTGCGCAACGGGTGGTACCCTGCGACAATCACCGATCCAGCAACTTGCGCGAGTTTCAGAACGCTCGAAACGTTCCGCCTACAGAACGTGGTGGGCAACATGAATGTGCACGACTACATCACAGCAATAGAGCGGCAAACTGATGCCACGGCATCGACGAAGATGGACTGGCTCCCGGTGCGTTCCCAGTGGAGATTTAAATGAGGCAAAATTGACACTTCGCAACAGCACCGATATAAGGAATTCATGTGAATGTCTCGCCAATGGTCGTTTCTCAAACGCACGATGAGAACGGGGTGCACCCACAACCCAGCAGGCCTGGCGGCGACGGAGCCGAGGCAGGCGGCCGTCCTTTGTTGGGCGTGTCCGCACGACAGGCGTAATTTGCCGACTGACTGGAGGAATGTCGATAAGAAGTACCAGTGAGTGTTCTTCGACCGACGCTCGTGCCCGGCTTAACAGTGACGCTTCCTTTTTCGTGCCAGGTTTTTGTATATGCTATTGGTGGCGTTGGACGCAAATTTCAAGCTCAAGAACCGCATGCGGGCGAATGAGCATCCAGATCCACCGCTGGGGCCCGGCTGGGGTTATTTCGTTGACCCGGAGAAATACCGGAAGCACCTGAAAAGCTATGTGCCCGAAAAGGATGTGAGTATGTCGCCTTGTCGCTTTGTTCATTTCTGATGTCGGTCCAGGTCAGTACATGTATCGCTTTCGCTGCCTTGCTCCAGAAGGATACCCGGGGGACGGCGGGCCTACGCACCTCAGGGGTGGGCAGCTGTGTATGCGCCCGCCACGAGTGCGTACTGCCGAATGGGATCGGAGACTTGCAAAAAGGAGAACGGTCAGCTCAGGTACAATGTTCCATGATAAATGCTGATCCAGATTCAGATTCGTGAACATGGATTACATTCTCCTGGCCGCACTGACGGGGTTCGGACTGTTGTTTTTGACGATTTCGTACGACATTTCTTGTCAATGGAAAATCAACCTGGCCCGATGCAACGCAAAGATGCCGAAGAGCATGCGTCTACCCTTGGAAACGATCAATTGGCAGTGCGCTCTTCCGGTCTGGCATGCAGCATCGCACGAGGACGAGTGTCAAAACGCCAATAGTCTGAGCTTTAAACCTGGCGTTGGCAAGAGCGACGGCGAAGGTATCGAACGAACGTGGGCAGTTCTCAATCCAGCATCGTATCACACCAAGGACATGTCGAAGGGCAACCGAACGGATACTCTCGAGGACAAAATCGATTCTAACAATTGGCAAAAAAATATCGGATTGGGCGAGTGCTGGCGTCGAGCTGGATCTCTGTATTGACCTTGATTTGTAGGGGACGCGCTGCATCGCAAGTTGGCCGTGGCGCGCACGGAGCGCGAGCGGCAAGTGAAAGCGTTTGCCGAGGTCAACAGGACAGTCGAGATGGACGTCCGGAAGGCGTGGCAAGCTGAAATAGACGAGTGGCTGAAGGACCCGAGTCAGCCCAATCCGTATATGGTCGATAAAAATGGTGCGTGGTTGCATTGACCTCACAGGTGTAGACACTGATATAGCGGCCGATAGACGGTCCCACTGAGGTTCAGGTGCGGTTAGAACTCAAGAAGGAAGAGGAACGAGAGGCCGCGAGTGGCAAGGCGTTGGTGCCCAGCACGAGCGCGACGACGGCTGGATTGCAGATCGAGCAGGCCCAGTGAGCGACAAGATCATGCCATGTCACTGAACACTCACAAAATGGCAGGCGGCGTATCATCACTGAACAGGCGGGGCTCGCCCTCATCGTGCCAGAACGAGAGGCACGGGTCCAAGAGCTCCGCATCACCCTCCTCCAAAAGATAGGGAGGTTTCGGAAGCTCCAAGCGATCTGGATGCCGGGCGCCGCACGCGCAATTCTTGCGGACGAGGAGAAGCGGGACGAGGATTCCCTCCCCCTGCGGGCCGAGCACATCAAGCTCTACATGCCACACGAGCTCCCGGCGGACGATCGTGCACAGGGTTGTGTGAAGGGCCTCGCTGACATGGAGGCGAGGCTGCGTGCTGCCCAGTGTGCGAGTGCGCTCACGACCCTGCGCAGGCGTTTGCATGCTAAGCGCCACCTCATCACGTTTAGGAACGAAAATTTGACAGGTCAGGTTCAGACGACCAAGGCACACACCTTAATTGGTCAAGTCGGCGACCGCGTCAACGCCAGCGCAGCAAAGTACCGCAAGGGACGAGAGGCGCTCGTGGCACTCAAGACCGACAGCTTTGCACCGCACTTCAGGGAGCTCAGGGACGACGACATTAGGCTCGACGGGGACAACGGCGAGTCTGACAGCGCCGCCAAGAAGAAGCTGGCGATGATCAGCTCCGGGCGCGGCGCCCGCGCTCCCCGCAATGCGCCCGGCCAATCCAAGCGAGTGATGTCCTGGATCTGGACGACGACCGCAGGCCCGGGCGACAAAGAGAAGGACTTACACGATTGTGAGTGTTTACTTACCGTGAATCTGATTTACGTACTGAGGCTCAGACAGCTGTTCGAGTGGAGTGGGCGCGGGCAAAGGCGCGCAAGAACCGTTGGGAGGAGGAGGTGCTCCTGCTGCAGGAGGAGATGCGCAGAACGCTGCGGTACCTCGAGTGGCAGGCAGGGTGGTGGGAAGAGCACATGGACACAAAGCTTGACAGCACACCGGAGGTGCGCGCCGGTGCGCGCGCTTACGCGCTCAAGCAAGCTTGGATGCATCGCCGCTTGGCGGCTCATTTCAAGTCGAAATGGGAGACGAGCGCCAATGTGGACATGGATGCGGCGATGGAGGGTGCGGATTTAGCTCAGTTTTTCATTACACCGTCCAAATTGTAATAGCCTGAGAGTCCGAGGAAAACTTGCTTGTGAAATGGCTTGTAGCGTGCAAAAATTGAGGATTGATGGCTTTGATGGGACATAAAGTAGGTTGGGCGAAGGAAATGGAACGATAACGATAAATTGGGACAATAAGTAGTGAATTAAATTGCTTTAATGCCCGAATTGGGCCGATGATGGCCTTAATGGCCGGATTGGGAGTGATGGCGGGCGGTGACAAGCACCGTCCGGACAGGCTTCCCAATATAGATGGTCAGGTGGTCCATTAAAAAGGCTTAATTACACGGCCCCACACGTTCGTTGGCTAGTGTCGTGGTTTTAGTTAGTGGGTTTAGTTGGCTGGCTTCATTGCCATAGTATAATTGCTACAACTACAGGTGGACGAGGACGCGCGCCCGGCGGTTGACCAAGCGCGGAACTCCCGTCGTGGAGGAGAAGGAGGTGGATGCCGCCGAGTTGGAGGACTCGGAGGCGGAACCGGAGGCTCCGGTTGTGCCCCGAGCCCATTCCGAATCCTGGCCGGAGGATTTCCGATCCGAGGACGACGGGGAAGATGTGAGGATGGAGGTTGACGCGCCTGAGGCGCCGGAAGGGCCCGACGAAGTCATCGCCGCGACGTCCAGAGTCCAAGTCAGGCAGCAGAGGCGAGGACCCTTACGGTCCCTTACCTTCAAGCCCGACCCCGAGCCAGTCCCGCCTCCGCTGCCCACTCCTTCGCGAGCACCGGAGCCTCCGGTGCAGGTGAAGAGGGAGTTGGAGGTGCGCGAGTTCCAGACTCTCGTGCTGCAGCCGGGAGCGCCAGCTGGTTTCCACGAGGAGGGTGGAGTTTTCGTACTGGACAATTCGGATGAGGAGATGTGGGGGAGCCGGAGGCTCCGGAAGAGCCGGAAGTGTCCGGAAGCGCGGAGTGAAGGCCCTGGAGGCCTAAGGACAAAAGGACTTTGTAGATATATGAAATGATTGTTGTATTTTGAATTGGTGTACTCGCGACGTACGATTGCTAGAGTGCGATTCTGTCCAAAATGGCCAGCCAACTCGTGATCATGCAGATCCTGCAGAACACGTACGCGGAGCTGGTCCGGAGCATCTCCGGAAACCACCGGAACATAAATGTGATCGTAGAGCCGGAGCAGACCGGAAGGGTCGAGTTTCCGGCACGGAGTAGTGCCGGAGGCTGCGGAAGCAATGCCCGCAATGGCGGCTGGATCATTGTTGTAGTGGGCACGAATGTCGGAATGGAGCTTCTCAACATCCATAACGATGGAGGAACGGAGGGTAATTTCCTCGAGGAATGTGGCCTGGAGCGACGCAGTGAGTTGATCTTGAGTAAAAATGGGGCGAAAATTTTGAGGATTCAATTGGCTGTAAGCCCTATCCCCCTCTTTAGGGTAGACGTCCCATCGTCTAGTCAAAGCGTCTGGCTTAGCTCCGAGCTTACCCGGACGGAACCGGATAACCATATTGAAGTGGCACAGGTATTCCGACCACCGGACTTGGCGGCGAGTGAGGATTTGAGTTGTCGCAAAGTATTCCAGGTTCTTGCGGTCGGTTACGACGTCGACCGAAAGCTCCGGTCCTTCGAGATAATGCCTCCAGTGTTTAAAGGCATCGAAGATAGCCAGGAGCTCTTTGTCATGGATGTCGTAGTTGAGTTCGGCCGGACCGAGTGTCCGGGACCGGAACGCAATGGGATTGATTTCGCTGTCATCTCCGAGGATGGTGTTATATCCATGCAACATCCCCAGTCTTCTAGTCGACCTTCCGGTAGCTCTGGTAGGTTCCGAGGCTCCGGTATATTACCGGAGCCTCCGAACCATCCGGTACCATCGGGTTTTTACGCAATGAAGGATTACTGAGCGTTTCCCGTTTATCCGTCTTCCTTCCTTTTCACTTATTGTCATACGACTTCTCATCAGTCCATCTGACTTGACTTATTGTTAAGAACCACTCTCCTTCCTTTGATGGAATACAATTAGATACTTAGTATAAATACGTCTTTAATATGTCCTGTACGTCAGATTGATAATTGACGTTGCTTGGCTCACTTTCCTTGCACTGAATCGTCTCCGTCCTCTCCGGTTCCCTCTGGTACTCCGACTTGTCTTCCTCTATCGGGTACCTGCCGGTTAGGGTAGTCACTCACCCTTGACCCTCTGTGGTGTTGTGATACTCCTTCGTATACGTTCCGGACCCTCCGGCTCTCCGACGCTCCGACATACCGGAGCCTCCGGTCTCTCGGCCATTTACTCTTCGGGTCCACCCCGGCTGGGTATATAACAGTATTATCAATCTAACTACTCTGACTGGCAATGTCTCGTCTTCCTAATCCAAATCTACCCAACACGGAACAAATTGAACGTTCCAACACTGGTCGGGCTGGTCGGGAACCTCGTCGAGAATCCCGTATGTTCAGCCAGATCGTTCCAATGAGTACTCCGGTCCAAGTTCTCGGTCTGTCGATGTACCCGTCTATTCCGGTATCACCTACCCTTCGATACACTCCACAGAGTTCACCTGCGCCGCCTATGCCTTCTCTGACAACAATTCCGGGGTTAGTTCTCAATCCCCGGACTCCCGAGAATCCGGTGAGATATCCGGCCTCACCCCATCCACGCCGCGCTGCAGCAATCTCTCGTAGTGTATCTCCCATCGCTGGGCCTCGTATCGTTGAGGTTCCGGAAGATCCCCAGCAGGCTTCCGAAGACTCCGTACATTCCGGAGGTCATGCAGCAAGCCTCCACTTATCGGAGGAGCTTCCCGAGCGTGATCCTGCTCCTTCCATTCATGATGGGGGCAGTAACAACGGCGATGGAGGCGATGGTGGCAGTAATGGTGGTGGAGGTGGTGGTGCTGGTCCACCACCCGGCCCTCCCGGTGGTCCACCCGGAGGTGGCCCCGGAGGTCCCGGCGGTCCCGGTGGTCCTGGTGTTCCAGGAGGTCCACCCGGAGGCCCCCCTGGCGGTGGCCCCGGAGGTCCCAGTATACCTCGTGCCCCTCGTCGTGTTCCGACGCCTGAGGCCAACGAGGCCTTAATTATGGACACCATCCGGACCTTCCGGGATGCCATCAATGTGTTCTCCGCTCGTCCCGCGGACCTTCCTCCTTGTTCCAACCGATCCAATCTCCGTAATCCGGACACCTTTGATGGATCGGACCCGGCTAAACTCTCGTCCTTCCTCACCCAGTGCTATTTGCACTTCGCGGAGCGCCCGCAGGACTTTCCGGACGACGATGATCGTATCCTCTACATCATTTCGTACCTCCGGGGCAGCACTCAGCAATGGTTTTCCCCCAACCTTTACCACCCGACCATCATTCCGGTCTGGGACGGCAACTTTGCCGTCTTCATTCAGGAGCTTACGTTAAATTTCGGGCCGCATGATCCGGTTGGGGATGCCGAGGACAAGATTCGCGCGTGCCAGATGAAATCCGGCGACCGGATCACCACTTACATCATCGAGTTCGACTTCCTTTCGGTCTTGACCCGGTGGAGCGATAACGCCCTCCGGTATCAGTTTTACGAAGGACTTCCCCGCCGGATCAAGGACGACATGGTTCATCACAACTATGCCAACACCCTCGACGGAGTGAAGTTGGTCGCTCGCATCATCGATGGCCGGTACTGGAAACGCGAGGCGGAGAAGCTCCGGGAGCGTGAACGCGACAAACCCTCTGGTTCCGGTGGCGGTAACGCTACCGGAGGTCAATCCGGCAACCCGAAACCTAGTAATCGGAATTCCGGCAAGGGTTCCAAATCTTCCAACGCTCCCGCACCCTCCTCTACTGCTGCGACTGCCGGAAACTCCGGTAACAATGTCGGAAGCTCCGGTAACCAGGGTAAAGGCAAGGCCAAGTCGTCCGACGCCACTCCTGCCGCTCGCGCCTACGCCGACAAGCTCGACGCCAGCGGAAAGATCAAGCAGGACGAACGCGAGCGTCGCCGGAAGAATAACCTCTGCATGTACTGCGGAGGTAAGGGTCACACAGCCGACAACTGCAACAAGCGTCCTGGGCAGGCTAGCGCCAAAGCCGCCCAGGCCTCGACCTCCGGTACGACCACCCAGGCTCCGGCGGCTCCGGCTACGCCGGCCGCCGCGGCTGCTGAGTCAAAAAATTGATCAGCAACTCGGAATCCTGCGCACCTGGTCCGAGTTGCGTTGACTCACGGGTGCTCACCGAGGTTCGTCTCAACGCTTCCGCTCTCTTCCCTAATGCCCTTTACGTCTCTCTCGATATTTCTTCGCTCCGGTCGGACATCTCCGAGCCGGAGCTATGCTCTTCCATTTCTCCATCTCTTCTCTCTCGAGTAGTCGCGGGATTCAACTCCCGTGTGCGTGCGCTTGTGGACTCCAGATCATCTCATTGTTTTGTATCATTGAAAGTCTGCGAATCTAATGCGTTTTCCACGTATACGGTGGACCCGGTGCAGGTCCGGTATCTCGACGGCTCTTCCTCCATCATCAACCGGATGCTCCGGTTGTTGCTCCGGTTTCCTTCTGGCGAAGTTCAATACATGGACTTCTTCGTCACACGTCTCGATTCTCCTTGCGATCTGGTCCTGGGATACAATTGGCTCAGCCGCATTAATCCGTTGATTAACTGGTCCGAAGCCTCTATCACATTCCGGCCCGATTCCGTAAGGAAATCCCTGTCGACAACCCCGGAAATTATTCCGGGATCTGCTACGGTAGTTCCGATTACGGACGAGGCACCTCGGGTACAAGTCGTTCCGGTTCCGGCGCCTACACCGACTCCGACGATTCCGCCATCTCCCGCTCCTTCTATGGAGACTCCTTCTCCTTCCATGGAGATTCCAGAGGCCTCCAGGCCTCATCCTTTCTCTACCCCTCCGCTTGTGTCTCTCGTGTCAGCTGCGGCATACTGCTCCATCATTCGAGACAAGGATTGTTGTCAATATACAATGCGCGCCACTCCCTCGGAAGAAGCCCATGCCCGGTTTGCTTCCGCATTTGCTCCGGACACTTCCGGAATACCTTCCGAGTACCACGAGTTCGCTGACGTCTTCTCGGAGCAGGAAGCTTACAATCTTCCTCCTCATCGAGAATTCGACCTCAGAATCGAGCTCCTGGAAGGCGAGGAGCCTCCGGTTGGTCATGTCTACTCCCTTTCGCCTACCGAGCTCGCTGCCCATTGGGACTTCATCGACAAGAATTTGAAGTCGGGATTTATATACCCGACTCGTTCAAGTCATGGAGCTCCTATTCTCTTCGCTAAGAAGAAGGATGGTAGCCTCCGGTTGTGCGTCGACTACCGAGGACTTAATCGGATCACGAAGAAGGACCGCTATCCGCTTCCTCTCATCGCCGATCTCCTCGCGCGCATCTATACAAAACTTGATCTCCGGCATGCATACCATCTCCTCCGGATCGCTCCGGGTGACGAACCTAAGACGGCGTTTCGTTCTCGCTATGGGTCCTTTGAATTCCGGGTTGTTCCGGAAGGCCTTACCAATGCTCCGGCCGCTTTTCAGCGGTTCCTGAACAGTTTTCTTCGCGGATCTGTTGGACGTGTACGTCGTCATTTATTTGGACGACATATTGATCTATTCCGATGATCCGTCCCAACATACCAAACATGTTCGGGAAGTGCTCCGGCGCCTCCGGAAGGCCAGACTCTTCTGCAAACTCTCCAAGTGCGAGTTCAGCGTCACAACCTGCGAATATCTCGGTTACATCCTGTCGCCGGAAGGCTTCCGGATGTCTCTGGACAAGGTTTCCGCCATCGTTGATTGGCCGGAACCCCGGAAAGTGAAGGACGTTCAGTCCTTCCTTGGGTTTTGTAATTTCTATCGGCGTTTCATATGGAACTACTCGGCGATCACGATCCCTCTTACTCGCCTCACTCGTTCCAACGTCCGATGGGATTGGACCCCGGTTTGCCAACTTGCATTTGACACCCTCAAGCACACGTTTACGGAGGCTCCGGTACTTTCACACTGGATTCCGTTCCGGCAGCTCACTGTCGAAACCGATGCCTCCGACTACGCAATCGCCTCGATTCTCTCCATCCTCGGAGATGATGGCGAAATTCATCCCATTGCGTTCCGGTCTCGGACGCTCGGTCCGGCCGAACTCAACTACGACACTCATGACAAGGAACTCTTGGCCATCTTCGACGCCTTTAAACACTGGAGGCATTACCTCGAGGGACCGGAGCTTCCGGTCGACGTCATAACCGACCACAAGAACCTGGAATACTTCACGACGACCAAAATCCTCACTCGCCGCCAAGTCTGGTGGTCGGAATACCTATGCCACTTCAATATGGTTATCCGGTTCCGTCCGGGTAAGCTCGGAGCTAAGCCAGACGCCTTGACTAGACGATGGGACGTCTACCCTAAAGAGGGGGATAGGGCTTACAGCCAATTGAATCCTCAAAATTTTCGCCCCATTTTTACTCAAGATCAACTCACCGCGTCGCTCCGGGCCACATTCCTCGAGGAAATTACTCTCCGTTCCTCCATCGTTATGGATGTTGAGAAGCTTCATTCCGACATTCGTGCCCACTACAACGATGATCCAGCCGCCGTTGCGGGCATTGCTTCCGCAGCCTCCGGCACCACTCCGCACTGGAAACTCGACCCTTCCGGTATGCTCCGGCTCTATGATCGCATTTACGTTCCTTCCGGTGGTTTCCGGAGATGTTCCGGACCAGCTCCGCGTACGTGTTCTGCAGAATTTGCATGATCACGAGTTGGCTGGCCACTTTGGACAAAATCACACATTAGCACTCGTACGCCATGAGTACACTTGGCCGGAGGTTCGGACCTTCGTCCGGTACTGTCGGTCGTGTGTTCTATGCAAGCGCAACAAAAAGCCTCGGCATCGACCTTACGGACTCCTGAAACCCCTTCCGGTTCCGCTCCGGCCTTGGCGTTCCATTTCCATGGACTTCATCGAGCAACTCCCTCTCTCCGGCGAGTTTGACTGCATTTTGGTGATTGTTGATCGGTCATCCAAGCAGGTCATTCTCATTCCTTGCGATACCCACATCAATTCGCCGGAGCTCGCTCGCCTCTTCCTCATTCACGTCTTTTCCAAGCACGGTGTTCCGGCACATGTTACGTGCGACCGGGGCTCCGAATTCATCGCTTCCTTCTTCCGGTCGCTGGGCGAACTTCTCAATATGGAGATCCATTATACTTCCGGTTATCATCCGGAGGCTGACGGTCAAACGGAACGTATGAATCAGACTGTTGAACAATATATCCGCATCTACTGCTCGTATCAACAGGACAATTGGGACCGACTCCTTCCGCTTGTGGAATTCGCTCTCAACAACGCTCCGAATGCTTCGACCGGCATCTCCCCCTTCTTTGCCAACAAGGGTTACAATCCGGCAATCACGGTCCATCCGGACCGTGACGTTGCGAACATGTACGCCAAGGATTTTGTCGTTGATCTTCAGGAACTGCACCAGTTCCTCCGGGAGCAAATCACTTTTGCCCAAAAGCGGTACAAGGAAACCGGAGACCGGAAACGCGCTCTGCAACCTCCGCTTTCGATCGGCGATCAGGTTTTCATCCTCACGAAACATCTTCACACCAGCCGGCCAACTCCGAAATTCTCAGAGACGTATCTTGGCCCTTACGAAGTTATTGGCAAACCCAGTGCCGCTTCTTATACCATTCGGCTTCCGAAATCGTTGTCGCAGGTCCATCCAGTTTTCCATATTTCCCAACTCGAACCGCATGTTCCGAACCCATTCCCGGGACGCGAGGAGCCGCCTCCGGCAGCCGTAGAAATCATCGACGGCGAGTCACACTTCGAAATCAAGCAAATCGTTGACTCGAAGATCGACCGGAGGTTCCGAACTAAGCTCCGATACTACGTCGAATGGCTCGGATACGAGAATACCGACGATCAGTATGCTTGGGTTGGGGCGGACGACTTGGACGCGGCCGAACATATTGACAACTTTCACCGGCACTTTCCCAATAAGCCCGGACCCGAATATTAACTCATCACACAAAATTAAAATCAAGCAAAACAAAATTTTAACCAAATTCAAAATACAACGTTCATTTCATATATTACAAAGTCCTTTTGTCCTTAGGCCTCCAGGGCCTTCACTACGTGCTTCCGGACGCTTCTGGCTCTTCCGGAGCCTCCGGCTCTCCCATCTTCTCGTCCGAATCGTCCATCACGGACACTCCATCCTCCTCGTGGAATCCGGCTGGAGCTCCCGGCTGCAACACGAGGGTTTGGAACTCGCGCACCTCCGACTCCCTCTTCACCTGCACCGGAGGCTGGTGATGGAGTGGGCGGCGGAGGCGGAACGGGTTCCGGATCGGGCTTGAATGTGAGGACCGTAACGGTCCTCGCCTCCGCAGCCTGGCTCGCGACTCGGGACGTCGCGGCGATTTGTTCTTCGGGCCCTTCCGGCCCCTCCAGCGCCCCAGGCACGTCCACCTCCATCCTCTCATCCTCCCCGCCGTCCGTGGACTGGAAACCCTCCGGCCAGGATTCGGAACGGGCTCGGGGTGCAACCGGAGCCTCCGGTTCCGTCCTCCGACTCGACGGGTTCCACCTCCTTCTCCTCCACCTCGGGGCTCCCACGCTTCATCAGCCTCCGGCGCTTCGCCGGGCGCATGTCCTCGTCTTTCTCTTCCTCCTCCGCGCGCCTATCCAGCTCCGCTTCCTCTGCCAGCGTGAAATCCCACGCGGAAGCCTCCATATCCGATGCCATCCACCGGAGCATTCTTTCCACCCCGGGAGGCACCTCCCTCCCACTTTCCGGCGCCGCGAGGGTCTTCAAGATAAGTTGGCATGCTCGGAATGCCAGCTTATAGCGGACCATGCTCCGCCCCACCTGCTCTCCGAGGTATCCGACGTCTGCCTCGAGCTCCCGGAGCTTCCGGCTTCCACTCTCCCTCCTCTCCTCCTTCCGTGCCCTCCGCTCCCGCTCCTTCCGCGTGTGATCGCGCACCTCGCGGTCGCTCCGTTCGGGCGTTCGGGCGCGTCCGCGAGGGCCCCGCAACAGGTGCCGACCCCTGATGACGGGCCTCCTGTGCCTCACATCGCTTGTTGACGCGAGGTGGACCAAGGGGACGGGCACGGCTGCACTGTATATGCTTCGCGCGGCAACGACGGCACGTGGTGCGACCGTGCTCGACCACGCACACCTCTCTGCTCTTCCGGCAGGAGTCGCAAACTATGAAAATAAAAACCATTAGTACTGGAGCCTCTGGTTTCACTGCGACACACTGTGGTCACCCTGTTGTTCGACATCACTGTCGTCCTCGCTGTTCAGCTCGTCGTCGTCTTCGCCACCCTCCGCGTGCTCCGGGGACAATGTTTCGATTGCCGGCACTTCGTCGAATGCCGGGGCCTCTGCGTCCAACAACTCCAGATCGCGAGCAAGCTGGAGCGCACCCCCGGCGTCCTCCTGGGCGACCTCCGCGCGGTGGGAGGCCTCCACCGCCTGCTCCTGGTATGCGGCGATCAGCACCCGCCAGCGCTCCTCTCGCTCTTCGTAGAAACGCTGCGCGGCTTCCTCGCGCAGTTCCGCCATCGTCGCTCGCGCCTTCCCCTTTCCGGTTTTCTTGCCGTGGCCGGCGTTGCTGCGGTTGCTGTCATTCGACCCCTCACGCCCACTATCAGTGTTTCCGTGGCTCGACATCGTAAGTTGGTGTTTGAGTACCGGGGGTGGTGGTGGTCAAGAAGAAAGAAACGTCTGAGTCAAAACCAACAGCACGTGACTTTTTGATCTTGTTTATTTTCCCACGCTTCTTCATTGTTCGACAAACTTCATTCCTTTTGGGTTCCTCATGGGAGAGGAACCTAAGAGGGGGATACTGTTATATCCATGCAACATCCCCAGTCTTCTAGTCGACCTTCCGGTAGCTCCGGTAGGTTCCGAGGCTCCGGTATATTACCGGAGCCTCCGGACCATCCGGTACCATCGGGTTTTTACACAATGAAGGATTACTGAGCATTTCCCGTTTATCCGTCTTCCTGTCTTCCCACTTATTGTCATACGACTTCTCATCAGTCCATCTGACTTGTCTTATTGTGAAGAACCACTCTCCTTCCTTTGATGGAATACAATTAGATACTTAGTATAAATACGTCTTTAATATGTCCTGTACGTCAGATTGATAATTGACGTTGCTTGGCTCACTTTCCTTGCACTGAGTTGTCTCCGTCCTCTCCGGTTCCCTCCGGTACTCCGACTTGTCTTCCTCTATCGGGTACCTGCCGGTTAGGGTAGTCACTCACCCTTGACCCTCTGTGGTGTTGTGATACTCCTTCGTATACGTTCCGGACCCTCCGGCTCTCCGACGCTCCGACATACCGGAGCCTCCGGTCTCTCGGCCATTTACTCTTCGGGTCCACCCCGGCTCGGTATATAACAGATGGAGAGAATCGACGCGATTGCGTAGTCGGAGGCGTCGGTTTCGACAGTGAGCTGCCGGAACGGAATCCAGTGCGAAAGTACCGGAGCCTCCGTAAATGCGTGCTTGAGGGTGTTGAAAGCGAGTTGGCAAACCGGGGTCCAATCCCATCGGACGTTGGAACGAGTGAGGCGAGTAAGAGGGATCGTGATCGCCGAGTAGTTCCATATGAAACGCCGATAGAAATTACAAAACCCAAGGAAGGACTGAACGTCCTTCACTTTCCGGGGTTCCGGCCAATCAACGATGGCGGAAACCTTGTCCAGAGACATCCAGAAGCCTTCCGGCGACAGGATGTAACCAAGATATTCGCAGGTTGTGACGCCGAACTCGCACTTGGAGAGTTTGCAGAAGAGTCCGGCCTTCCGGAGGCGCCGGAGCACCTCCCGAAAGTGTTCGGTATGTTGGGACGGATCATCGGAATAGATCAATATGTCGTCCAAATAAATGACGACGTACACGTCCAACAGATCCGCGAACAAACTGTTCAGGAACCGCTGAAAAGCGGCCGGAGCATTGGTAAGGCCTTCCGGAACAACCCGGAATTCAAAGGACCCATAGCGAGAACGAAAAGCCGTTTTAGGTTCGTCACCGGGAGCGATCCGGAGAAGATGGTAAGCGTGTCGGAGATCAAGTTTTGTATAGATGCGAGCCTTCCCAGGAGCATTGAGGAGATTGGCGATGAGAGGAAGCGGATAGCGGTCCTTCTTCGTGATCCGATTAAGGCCCTGGTAGTCGACGCACAACCGGAGGCTACCGTCCTTCTTCTTAGCGAAGAGAACAGGAGCTCCATGACTTGAACGAGTCGGGTATATAAATCCCGACTTCAAATTCTTGTCGATAAAGTCCCGAAGGGCAGCGAGCTCGGTAGGCGAAAGGGAGTAGACATGACCAACCGGAGGCTCCTCGCCGTCCAGGAGCTCGATTTTGAGGTCGAATTCTCGATGAGGAGGAAGATTGTAAGCTTCCTGCTCGGAGAAGACGTCAGCAAACTCGTGGTACTCGGAAGGTATTCCGGAAGTGTCCGGGGCAAATGCGGAAGCCAGCCGGGCACGGACTTCTTCCGAGGGAGTGGCGCGCATTGTATATTGACAACAATCCTTGTCTCGAATGATGGAGCAGTATGCCGCAGCTGACACGAGAGACACAAGCGGAGGGGTAGAGAAAGGATGAGGCCTGGAGGCCTCTGGAATCTCCATGGAAGGAGCAGGAGTCTCCATAGAAGGAGCGGGAGATGGCGGAATTGTCGGAGTCGGTGCAGGCGCCGGAACCGGAACGACTTGTACCGGAGGTGCCTCGTCTGTAATCGGAACTACCGTAGCAGATCCCGGAATAATTTCCGGGGTTGTTGACAGCAATTTCCTTACGGAATCGGGCCGGAATGTGATAGAGGCTTCGGACCAGTTAATCAACGGATTAATGCAGCTGAGCCAATTGTATCCCAGAACCAGATCGCAAGGGGAATCGAGACGTGTGACGAAGAAGTCCATGTATTGAACTTCGCCAGAAGGAAACCGGAGCAATAACCGGAGCATCCGGTCGATGATGGAGGAGGAGCCGTCGAGATACCGGACCCGAACCGGGTCCACCGTATACGTGGGAAAAGCATTAGATTCGCAGACTT
This sequence comes from Mycena maculata, assembly GCA_029448575.1. Taxonomy (NCBI): domain Eukaryota; kingdom Fungi; phylum Basidiomycota; class Agaricomycetes; order Agaricales; family Mycenaceae; genus Mycena; species Mycena maculata. The sequence goes on from JARJLG010000322.1 coordinate 39,157, forward strand.
TCAATGATACAAAACAATGAGACGATCCGGAGTCCACAAGCGCACGCACACGGGAGTTGAATCCCGCGACTACTCGAGAGAGAAGAGATGGGGAAATGGAAGAACATAGTTCCAGCTCGGAGATGTCCGACCGGAGGGAGGAAATATCGAGAGAGACGTAAAGGGCATTGGGGAAAAGAGCGGAAGTGTTGAGACGAACCTCGGTGAGCACCCGTGAGTCAACGCAACTCGGACCAGGTGCAGAGGATTCCGAGTTGCTGATCAATTTTTTGACTCAGCAGCTGGGGCGGCCGGCGTAGCCGGAGCCGCCGGAGCCTGGGTGGTCGTACCGGAGGTCGAGGCCTGGGCGGCTTTGGCGCTAGCCTGCCCAGGACGCTTGTTGCAGTTGTCGGCTGTGTGACCCTTACCTCCGCAGTACATGCAGAGGTTATTCTTCCGGCGTCTCTCTCGTTCGTCCTGCTTGATCTTCCCGCTGGTGTCGAGCTTGTCGGCGTAGGCGCAAACGGCAGGAGTGGCGTCGGACGACTTGGCCTTGCCTTTACCCTGGTTACCGGAGCGTCCGGCATTGTTACCGGAGTTTCCGGCAGTCGCAGCAGTAGAGGAGGGTGCGGGAGCGTTGGAAGATTTGGAACTCTTGCCGGAGTTCCGATTACTGGGTTTCGGGTTGCTGGATTGACCTCCGGTAGCGTTACCGCCACCGGAACCGGAGGGTTTATCGCGTTCACGCTCCTGGAGCTTCTCCGCCTCGCGTTTCCAGTACCGGCCATCGATGATGCAAGCGACCAACTTCACTCCGTCGAGGGTGTTGACATAGTTGTGAAGAACCATGTCGTCTTTGTGTTATATCCATGCAACATCCCAAAGCCTCCCATCGACCTTCCGGTCGCTCCGGTAGGTTCCGGAGCTCCGGTCATATACCGGAGCCTCCGGACCTTCCGGAAGCATCGGGTTTTTACGCAATGAAGGCTTACTGAGCGTTTCCCGTTTACCCGTCTTCTTATCTTCCTTTTAATTGTCTCACAACATATCATCAGACCTCATGACAAGTCTTATTGTCATGAACCACTCTCCTTCCTATTTGGGAATACAATTAGGTATTCCATTTAAATACTACGTCTTTACTTCATGTACTTTAGTTTGATTATTAACGTTAATCGTTGCCTGGTTCTTCCTCTTGATCTGAGTCGTCTTCGTACCTCCTTATCACCTCCGGTACCTCGACTTCCGGTTATCCGTCAGTCAGGGCGTTAGCTCACCCTTAACCCCCTGTGGTGTCGCTATCCTTCCTTTATACTGCACCGGACCTCTTCCGGGCTTTCCGGTACCTCCGGTCCTAACCGGAGCCTCCGGAACCTCCAGCCCATCTTCCATCTCGTTCTAGGTCCATTCCGGCACGGTATATAACACTTTGATCCGACGGGGAAGTCCTTCTTAAAACTGATACCGGAGGGCGTTATCGCTCCACCGGGTCAAGACCGAAAGGAAGTCGAACTCGATGATGTAAGTGGTGATCCGGTCGCCGGATTTCATCCGGCACGCACGAATCTTGTCCTCGGCATCCCCAACCGGATCATGCGGCCCGAAGTTTAACGTAAGCTGCTGAATGAAGACAGCGAAGTTGCCGTCCCAGACCGGAATGATGGTCAGGTCGTAAAGGTTGGGGGAAAACCATTGCTGAGCGCTGCCCCGGAGGTACGAAATGATGTAGAGAATACGATCATCGTCGTCCGGAAAGTCTTGCGGGCGCTCCGCGAAGTGCAAGTAGCACTGGGTGAGGAAGGACGAGAGTTTAGCCGGGTCCGATCCATCGAAGGTGTCCGGATTACAGAGATTGGATCGGTTGGATCGAGGAGGAAGGTCCGCGGGACGAGCGGAGAACACGTTGATGGCATCCCGGAAGGTCCGGATGGTGTCTATAATTAAGGCCTCGTTGGCCTCAGGCGTCGGAACACGACGAGGGGCACGAGGTATACTGGGACCTCCGGGGCCACCGCCAGGGGGACCTCCGGGGCCACCGCCAGGGGGACCTCCGGGGCCACCGCCAGGGGGGCCTCCGGGTGGACCTCCTGGAACACCCAGACCGCCGGGACCGCCGGGACCTCCGGGCCCACCTCCGGGTGGACCACTGGGAGGGCCGGGTGGTGTACCAGCACCACCACCTCTGCCACCACCACCATTCCCGCCACCATCGCCTCCATCGCCATTGTCACTGCCCCCGTCATGAATGGAAGGAGCAGGATCACGCTCGGGAAGCTCCTCTGATAAGTGGAGGCTTGCTGCATGACCTCCGGAATGTACATGTACGGAGTCTTCGGAAGCCTCCTGGGGATCTTCCGGAACCTCCACGATATGAGGCCCAGTGATGGGAGATACGCTGCGAGAGATTGCTGCAGCGCAGCGTGGATGGGGTGAAGCCGGATACCTCATCGGATTCTCGGGAGTCTGGGGATTGAGAACCAACCCCGGAATTGTTGTCTGAGAAGGCATAGGCGGCGCAGGTGAACTCCGAGTGAAATGCGGAGTGTATCGAAGAGTGGGTGATACCGGAATAGACGGGTACATCGACGGACCGAGAACTTGGACCGGAGTACTCATCGGAACAATCTGGCTGAACATACGGGATTCTCGACAAGGTTCCCGACCAGTCCGACCAGTGTTGGAACGTTCGATTTGTTCCGTGTTGGGTAGATTTGGATTAGGAAGGTGAGACATTGCCAGTCAGAGTAGCGAGATTGATAATACTGTTATATATGGGGCCGGAGTGGACCAAAAGATGAACGCCGGAGAACCGGAGGCTCCGGTATGCCGGAGCGTCGGAAGGCCGGAGGGTCCGGAACGTATACAGAGAAGGATCACAACACCACAGGGGGTTAAGGGTGAGTGACTACCCTGGCCAGCAGGTATCCGATAGGAGGGGACAAGTCGGAGTACCGGAGAGAACCGGAGAGTACGGAGACGATTCAGTGCAAGGGAAGTGAGCTAAGCAACGTCAATTATCAATCTGACGTACAGGACATATCAAAGACGTATTTATACTAAGTATCTAATTGTATTCCATAAAAGGAAGGAGAGTGGTTCTTAACAATAAGTCAAGTCAGATGGACTGATGAGAAGTCGTATGACAATAAGTGGAAAGACAGGAAGACGGATAAACGGGAAACGCTCAGTAATCCTTCATTGCGTAAAAACCCGATGGTACCGGATGGTCCGGAGGCTCCGGTAATATACCGGAGCCTCGGAACCTACCGGAACTACCGGAAGGTCGACGAGAGGGCTGGGAATGTTGCATGGATATAACAGAGACACTCTTCGCCATATGGTTTTGGGCTCTGCTCTTGCACCCGCTCCCTTCTCGCTGTCTACGTCAAGCGAGCTGCTGCCACCCTAACGCTGTTGCGCTCACCATGGCCTGCTTGCCATAACCGCTGTGTGCGCAACTTGCACGCATCACCAGGCTGCGGCGACTGTCTCTCCTTACGCAGGTGCGTTTGATTTTTTTTCTTGGTTTTGGCATGTTTTGTTGATTGCTGGTCTCCAGCAGCACTCGCAAACGCGGCTGGCGCGCCTCATCCCCTGCATGCGTAGGTGCAGCGTGCAAGCCCAAATCCATGATCACTGCCACATGGCCATTCGCAACGGCCACCCACCAATGCGGCGCCGCATGTAAGTGCTGGAAGGCGGCGCTCAAGTCCACTCACGCGTCGAGTCCCAGCGCACGCCATCGACACCCCCAGCGTGCTGGAATGTCCAGGGCATGGGCGGCGCCACATCTTTAGCATGCCACAACTGCAGCGCGTGCACGGTCGCTCCTTCACCGTATGCTGGTATGTTTTTTCGTTTTTTTTTTTTTTTTTGCCGTTTGATTGACTCACTGTCGGCTCTGGAGCCAGATCAACATCACGGCATAGCCACAGAGGTGGAGACCTTGCACGTGCAAGGTCTCTGCGTGTGCTCTCATCGACCTCCCGCGGGCAAGCCCCAAGCGTTGTTCACACTCACGCCGTTCGCCACTGCCATGCTCGCCACTGTATGTGCGCAGCCCATCTGCCACCGTTTGCAACAGCACCTGCCCTCGCCACCTCTGCCACACGGTCAGCAGATCCTGATCAAGGACGGCCTTCCATACAAAAGGCCGCTGGTTACAATATCTTTCCGACTTCCGGGACCACAGACATCTTGAACAAACACAATGTTCCCTGCAAAGTGAGCCATTTCTTCTTTAGGTCACCTGCTATACTGACGCGGCACCGTATCTCGAGACCCTCTGCGAGGATAATCACGACAAGCAGAAATCCGAATATTCGTTAACGCAGGCCAATAATTTGATCAACGTGAAGAGATGGACATGTAAGGTGATTCTGTTTTTCATATTTCCTCCTGGACTGACCTGTTTATCATAGATTGGGCTCTGTTGGACGAGGATCATCTTCGAGTTGGGCAATGCTTCACGTGCTGCGAGGGAGGCCCGAGATGGTTTGAAGCAAGCATATCACAATGATAGAACCATCCGAGCATGCAGCACAGCAAGAGCGCCTCCGAGGTAAGAACACAGTGTTCTCTTGAATTCACTCTGATTTTTCGTGATTGGATGTCTCAACAGATTGATTCTCACTCTCTGTTCTCCCGGATCTGGTTTTGGTCATTTATTATATTGTTCCAGGACTATTTATTTGCTTGCTTTACCGGTTGGTCCCTTTGGAGCCACCGCTCTTTAGACCGAAACTCATCCCTTCTTCAGGCTACGAAGAACTTCTTCACGACATACTATGACCCATTTTATCCTGATATACATTCATACGGCATTGGATGCAACTACCTTTCCTCTCTTCACACTCTGCAGTCTATCTATCACTCATCCTACGCAAGGAAGGCTTCAAAGCCTTCTTTGACAGTCTCATGGACACGACTACTGTTCTCTTCGTGGATTGGCGGGCGGATGACATGCAATCTGTACGGTGGCCACCCACCTAATTATGGTTTCGATCTTGTTGTATATTTCCAGACGGAGGGAAGGAGTTATGTATTTTATGCATCCTATGTGGCAATGAGCTCTCTCCCAACTGTCTCTGCTCTCGACGACACATTGATTCAAAATCAATGAGCTTCCTACACATGCCACCCATCCATTCTTGCCATCAGCCGAGGCTTCCTGCCACGATGCTGGCGAACCTGATGGGGCAGCTATCCAGCTCACTCTATTTGGTGATACCCGAAGCTGCTCTACTCCAACAGCAGGCATTTACAACTTCTACTTTTGGACAAGGGGGGTCCCAAAAAAGGTCAGCTGCTTTTCATTATAGCCTGTCTTAGCAAGTGTTGCCTTGAGGCATATTGACGTCTTCTCAAAATCTGCCCGGTGGGCAGATTTTGAATCTGCGGGCCCGGCAGATAACGCGCAGATATGCGGGAGATATAAAATCTGCCCGATATCTGCCCGGCCCGCAGATCACGAACAAATGGCGGGCAGATTTGATATCTGCCCAACATCTGTCATCTGCCGCACATCTGCTGGGCCAGCAGATTGTATCATGCCCCCAGTGTTAGCAGCTTCTCCGAGTCCTGCTAGGCGGCAAACCGTTTCGGTCCAAGCTGTGACATCTGGCACTCCCGCACCACCTACGACGCCCCCCGTTCCCACGTCCAGGACTACCAGGCCACGGACAGTCCCTACAGCTCTGTGTGCCATGCGTAGGTCTGCCGCAGACTCTTCCACAAGCGGACCCTTAAACGCGCTAGTGAATCGCCTCACGGATCCTGTGCACCCGCATCCGATGCCTCTGGAGGATCGTTTGTCCGGACCATCCAGCGTGCCTCTATTGGAAAGGATCGAAGCTCCGCCCCCACCATCTTTGGCCTCACGTTTGTCGGATCCGCCCAGGCGCCCTCTGGCCACGCAACTTACAGACCCTCCAGCACAGTCGCGAATCCTGCTGCCTTTACGTATCGCTCCGATCCTCCCACTCTGCCTTTCGCCTGAATTGCCAGAGGGCGAAGGTTCAGAGGAACCGTCTTCAAAGAGAGCCCGGAGAGAACTCCCTGAACGCTCAGCTCTGGAAGATGGGGAGGTATTGGAGGACGAACCAGAGGAGAAGAAGAAGCGAAAGGCGCAACAGGGTCATCGTTCTGGACAGATTGCGAGGGAGAATGAACCAAGGAGGGTGGAACAAGCGGCGCAGATCATGGCAGTTGTCGAAACGGCGGAAGTGACGGGGGATACAGACCTGCTCAACTGGGTCCCGACCTTACAGGCTGTAGCGGAAGCTGAAGAGGTTGAAGACATGGAAATGGAGGAGGAATTCGTGGAAGACGAGAACGTGCCCAGCTGGGCCTGGCTTGGTGAGGCAGACGAGAGTGGGCCAGTAGCCAGCCCTTCACGCTGACATGTACGATGGACACGGACATGTGCCATGGGGGGGCTCTGTGATGCTTACTTAATATTTCCTAGATTTTACACTATCACAGCCCGGTGCCCGTATCTAATCTATTCTCGTGTCTATAATTACATAATTCTATTCTTTGCTCTTGACTTCCATCTCGTTCCCGGCCCCGTCTCGCCTCTGCCTGAGCACCACATACAACGGCTCCCTGAGACCGGGTGACAGTCTCCCTGTGGACGTAGGGTGACAACGGCCGACGAGCGCCCGTAGTCGACGGGCGCTCGCCTTCGACAAACACTACTATACCGCGACCGGAAGCGCCTATACAGCAGCATCCGGCCACGGGATCTCTGCTTCAGCCACCGTGAAGCCCACCAAAACCGTGCAGCATCACAGTAGGGTAGGATAATAGATTATCTTGTGGGTGATCCCACAGAGTGTAATATATTATCTTATGGGTTGCCTATTCAGGAAATAAAGAAATAATCTGCAGTGCCGGGGATTGAACCAAAAGGTAAAGGATTACCTAATCATTAAAGCCAAGAAACACTGTAACCAATTGAGCCAAGAGGGTATTGTTTATAATCTCATTGTCAGGGTCACACTATAGTGGTGTACCAATCTAATTACCATGCTCCCCACCTCTCTGGCCCCACCTTAGGGGCCAGTTAGGGTTAGAAGGTTAGGGGTTAGAGGTTAGAGGTTAGTGTTAGGGTTGGTTAGAGGTTAGTCTCCAGGTATATTGAATTCTGCTGTTAGGGGGGATTTGATGGTTAGGTTGGTTAGAGTTGGTTAGGGTTAGGTTAGGGTTAGAAACATTCCCAAAACACATAATAAGCTTAAACAAACAATTTCGAAGACCTAGGGCAGGCAAGCTGCCCTAGGTCTGGGTATTAGCAGCCCTGGGTAGGGTAAGGACACCTTACCCTAGCCAGGGCACCAAAATGGTCTTTAACAGCTGCTTAGTATAGTGGTTTAGTGCTGCATCATATTAGCATTATGGTTTCCTGGAGGTTTGATCCTCCTTTTTGCCACTTTTAAATTGCTTTATTACATAAGCAATTCTGGCTGGTGCCATTTCCTAAATAGGCAACCCATAAGATAATGTACCCTGACTGTGGGTACACACCCAGGATGGGAAACTTTTAACGTCGCCTAAAAGACTTACGAAAAGAATGTGTATTCGTAGTCTAATACATCTTGATTGATTTAGCAAGATTCAATGAAGTAAGAAAGTATTACAGACACAACTAGAAATAATATGTCTGTCCGGCTTAATTAATTTCTATTCTATTCACCATGTAAGGAAGGCGTATGAAAAGAACGTCTGTTAGGTGCCGAATCAACCATAATCAGTTTTTGAAGTATCACCTGTGCACAAAAGGCCCCCGAAAATATCATGTTTCGATAGACCTTTGCGGCAGATACAAAGGTCGTCTTTCCAATATAGCCGAAAGGCCTACTGAAAGAACTTCTTTCAGCAGTGCTTTCGGCTATATTGAAACAAAGACTTTCCAATGTGGCCGAAAGGCCTACTGAAAGACGGTCTTTCCGCACTGCTTTCGGGGATATTAGAACAAAGACTTCCCTGACTTCTTGAAAGACGCACCAAAACATTGAGTTTTAGGAAACCCTGGGGTGCACCCTAAGGTATACCCTCGGGTGCAGCCGCAGGTGCATCTTCGGGGCGGGTCGTCGGGCCTCAGACCCCTACGGGTATCAAATAATAACTAAAACAACCCCGTCCGCCGCGCGAACGGAGAATATATTCATTGAAGTCAATACTTACATGGGTCTGTCCTACGTAGAATATCCGTCGTCTCCTCCATTATCCCGACGTGTATCTGAAGAATGACTGATTTAGCCCCAGTTTTTTTTTTTGTGACAGAAATACACACTCAATCTTTGAAGGTTCGAGTATAGACCATGCAGCGACGTATGCGCTGTGTATTCAAGTAGACGCAGCCTATAATATATACATTAGACCCTGCCGTATAAAGTCAGCAACAAAATTCAAAGAAAGGGAAATGGACGAGACGTACTGTATGTACACTCCACTTCACAGTTCCTCTTCTCTTAGCTACCCAAGATGTAAGTATATACATACAATCCAGACATTATCTACAATCATCCCCGAAGAGTAGTTATCCAGGTGTTCTGCAAATCCTCCCTGAAGATGTCGTGAGCAACAAATTACAGACATACAAGAGACGGTGACCCACCGTGGCGCATCAGATTCACTGAGGGCATCCAACACACGGCGGATGCATGCCTCGACCTCCCCGAAGCCGCCGATATTCTGCAGCCACCAGTACTCCTGGTGTTCGACATTGCAGGAGCACACTAGGTACGCCCGTGTGTCCTTCATGTCGAAGCAGATGTAGCACATCTGTTCTGCACATGAAGACAATTAGCAGAATAACCAGATAGAGTGAAAGACTCACCAGTGGCCATCCGCGGGTGGAAACAGAAGAGCCATAAATGTGTCTGGGCGATGTTGCATTTTGAATAGCCCTTTCGGCGCGATGGCAAGTCCGCGGTGTGCCCGACCTTCACCCGCATGTGCCCGAGGAATTCGGCGGTGTTCATCTGGCCGGAGTAGAACAGCCCGAGGAAGTAATCCTCGACGACGGCCGTAACGTATACGGCGCTGCAGCCCTCCCTGGCGAAGCGACCGGGGAACTCGGCGAAGGCGGCCAAGCGGGCGAGCAGGGGCAAGGCCCCTCTGAAGGCCTGTTAGCCAGCAGCAACAAGGAGAAAACAGTTCACTCACATTTGAGCCAGGGTTGGCGGAGTCGTGAAAATCAGCCGGAGACCGACGCGGGCGCAGTGGTATCGAAAGAGCTGGCCGGCGGGGACGGGCGCGCGGACGATGCGCGAAGTGAGGATGAGCGTCGTGACGACGAGCACGGCGGCGAGGAGCGCAAGCATGTTGGTTGCAAGGTTGCCGAGCGATAGACGCTCAGTAACCGCGGTGGTGGTGGTTGTTATATACCGTGCCGGAATGGACCTAGAACGAGATGGAAGATGGGCCGGAGGTTCCGGAGGCTCCGGTTAGGACCGGAGGTACCGGAAAGCCCGGAAGAGGTCCGGTGCAGTATAAAGGAAGGATAGCAACACCACAGGGGGTTAAGGGTGAGCTAACGCCTTGACTGACGGATAACCGGAAGTCGAGGTACCGGAGGCGATAAGGAGGTACAAAGACGAATCAGATCGAGAGGAAGAACCAGGCAACGATTAACGTTAATAATCAAACTGAAGTACATGAAGTAAAGACGTAGTATTTAAGTGGAATACCTAATTGTATTCCCAAATAGGAAGGAGAGTGGTTCATGACAATAAGACAAGTCATGAGGTCTGATGATATGTTGTGAGACAATTAAACGGAAGATGAGAAGACGGGTAAACGGGAAACGCTCAGTAAGCCTTCATTGCGTAAAAACCCGATGCTTCCGGAAGGTCCGGAGGCTCCGGTATATGACCGGAGCTCCGGAACCTACCGGAGCGACCGGAAGGTCGATGGGAGGCTTTGGGATGTTGCATGGATATAACAGTATCCCCCTCTTAGGTTCCTCTCCCATGAGGAACCCAAGAGATAACGAGTTGGCCGAACAATGAAGGAGCGTGGGAAAATAAACAAGATCAAAAAGTCACGTGCTGTTGGTTTTGACTCAGACCTTTCTTTCTTTCGCACCACGACCACCTCCGGCACTTAAACACCAAAGCACGATGTCGAGCAACGGAAACAGCGACAGTGGGCGCGAGGGGTCCAGCAACAGCAACCGCAGCGACGCCGGCAAGGGAAAAAAATCCGGAAAGGGGAAGGCGCGCGCAACGACGGCGGAACTGCGCGAGGAAGCCGCGCAGCGCTTCTACGAGGAGCGGGAGGAACGCCGGCGGGTGCTGATCGCCGCGTACCAGGAGCAGGCGGTGGAGGCCTCCCACCGCGCGGAGGCCGCCTAGGAGGACGCCGCTCGCGCGCTCCAGCTTGCTCGCGACCTGGAGCTGTTGGACGCGGAGGCTCCGGCATTCGACGAAGTGCCGGCAATTGAAACGTTGTCCCCGGAGCATGCGGAGGGTGGCGAGGGCGATGACGAGCTGAACGACGAGGACGACAGCGACGTCGAGCAGGAGGGGGAGAATGGTGCGTCGCATTAAAATCCGGAGGTTCCGGTACTAACGAATTTTTTTCTTCCTAGCCTGCGATTCCTGCCGCAAGAGCAGCGAGGTGTGCGTCGTCGAATACGGACGCACTGCGTGCCGCCGGTGCCGTGCGAAACACATCCAGTGCAGTCGCGCGCGGCCCCTCGGACCGCCTCGCGTCAACCAGCGACGTGCGGCACAGGAGGCCCGTCGCCAAGGGTCCGCACCTGTTGCGGGGCCCTCGCGGACGCGCCGGAACCCCCGAACAGAGCGGGGCAACCGGAGCGACCGCGAGGTGCGCGATCGCACGCGGAAGGAGCGGGAACGGAGGGCGCGGAAGGCGGAGCGCAAGGAAAGTGTGCAAGAGAAGCTCCGAGAGCTCGATGCCCACGTCGGGTACCTCGGGGAGCAGGTGGGGCGCACCATGTTGCGCTATAAGCTGGCATACCGGGCGTGCCAGCTTATTCTCAAGACGCTCGCAGCGCCGGAGAGTGGTCGGGAGGTGCCGCCTGGTGTTGAGCGGATGCTCCGGTTGATGGCGGCCGATATGGAGGCCTCCAAATGGGACTTCTCCCTTGCGGAGGCGGCGGAGCTCGACCTGGCCGCCGAGGAGCCGGAGATGGACGAGGGTGCGTGCCCGGCGAAGCGCCGGAGGTTGATGAAGCGCGGAAGCCCCGAGGTGGTGGAGAAGGAGGGGGAACCCGTCGAGTCGGAGGACTCGGAGGCGGAACCGGAAGCTCCGGTTGCGCCCCGAGCCCATTCCGAATCCTGGCCGGAGGGTTTCCGGTCCACGGACGACGGGGAGGATGAGAGGATGGACGTGGACGTCCCCGAGGTTCCGGAAGCCCCGGAAACACCCGCGGAGACGGAGGAAATGGGGGAAGTCGTGGAGTTGGATGTGGCAGAGGCGCCGGAGGGGCAGGGAACGCCTGAGGAACGCACCACGGGCCAGGCGGAGGCGAGGACCATCACGGTCCTTACCTTCAAGCCCGATCCTGAGCCAGTGCCGCCTCCGCCTCCCACTCCGCCGCCTGTACCGGAGGCTCCGGTATGGGTGAAGAGGGAGTCGGAGGAGCGAGAGTTCCAGACCTTGGTGCTCCAGCCAGGAGCGCCAGCGGGATTCCACGAGGAGGACGGGGTGTTCGTCTTGGACGACGAGGATGCGGAGATGGGGGAGCCGGAGGCTCCGGGAGGCAAGCCGGAGTCGTCCGGAGGTGAGGGTGAAGGTCCAAAGTGACCGACGAACAATATAGAGACAATTGTAAATAATGAATGTTTTGTATTTGTGGATTTTGGAAAAATCTTTGTCTTGAGTTGATTTATGTTGAACTTGAGTGAAATGGAAAGGATCCGGAGGTTCCAGTTAATCACCGGAGGGTCCGGAGGAGGAATGGTGAGGATTCCGATGTGACGGAATAGAAAGGCAACGTTCCGGAGCAGTTCCGGAACCGGAACGCATCGTATACGATACGGTTTGGGTTCCACTGTAGGAACTGTTGCATTCAAAGAATGAATAATTGGAGAAATGATGAATGATTGGAATATCGATGAATGATAAGAGGAGTGTTATTCCGTTGATTGGAAAAGCGACCAAATCAAGATGTCGATTGGTCCACTCCATCTGTCGATAAGTGACCAGAGTAATTCCCGGACACGAACCGAAAACGAATTCGCAAAGGAGTGTGATGCCGGAAGGGAACCGGAAGGATTCGGAAGCGATCCGAAAGGAAACCGGAAGGAATAGACAGAGAGCCGGAAGGACTCCAGAGGGATTATCCGGAAAAGTACCGGAGTGATTCCGGAAGTGTACCGGAGGCAATCCGGAAGTATACCAATGGATAGGCAGCAAAGAAGGGAAAGTGGTTGGGCAGATGAGTGATTTAAATGAAGTTGCCCAAGATCCCGAATGGGATAAGAGAAGGTGATGTGAACTGAGTACCGATGCAGGAGTTGATCGTGACGACTCTCGGGGAATCAGATAATACTCAATATGTGCCCGGAAGTGAAGGGATGGGCGAAGATGGGTGGAATAATCGGATAGACAGATTGATGCACCCAGATGTGCAGATGCCGTATGGATAACAGAAGGTTGTCGACCACTATGTCTGGAAACTCCGGAGGTTCCGGAGGATCCGGAGCTCACGGAAGGATCCGTTGATGCATGGGTAAGGGTTGTCGGATGGTTCTGGTACCGGTTGGATAATTGGTGGATGGTCCGGAGGGTGAACGATGTCCGGAACAAGACCGGAATACCGGGATACCGATGAATGATACCCTGGAATGCGTAGTGGTAGTTGGTTGAAGATTGATTGGATCTGAAATCGAATAGCGAGCGCAATTGTGCCGTCTGCAGAGAGGAAGGCAAAACGACATGGACTGAGAGGATGTGTTCCGCGTGGTATGCTGACTTTTTGATCAATAGTCTGCACTTCTTGCGAAGAAAAGTTGAAAATTATCGGAGTTTTTTATAGGCTTATCCCCCTCTTAAGGGTAGACGTCCCATCGTCTGCCGATAATTCCACATCCTCTGAGTCACTCCGGTAAGCGCCGGAGAACTCCGGAAATTACCGGAGAGCCCCGGAAAGGCCAGAGAACCACCGGAAGGTGGGAGCATCGAAGTATCCCGACAGCTCGAAAACAGGAGAAATCTCGACTGCAACGAGAGCGGTAGGGATTAATGGTCGTAACTCGGAATTTGGAATCTTGGGCTCCGGAGAAGAGCTGCGGAAATCGGAGATACCGGAGGTTGATTCGGAGCGTCGGAACGCCGCAAGGCGAGGATTCCAAGATGTGGAGATAGTTTCTGAGAGGTCCGAGCGACCGAACTCGGAATACGACCGGATGAACACCACCTCCGAAGATACATGGAGGCGGAATGGGTGGAGCTGTTCGCCAAAGAATAGAATGGAAAAGCCGAAATTTGATGGACAAGCTCCAGGTGCCCGAAAAATTCTTCAAGCCAAGTACGTCCGGTTCAAAGACGTTGACTCCGAAAATGCAGACATCGATGAGTGCTATAATGGCACTTGAAAATGGATGGTCTGGGGGCTTCGGTAATAACGTAGTGTCCGGAGCCTCCGGATCAAACACACCATGATGCTGCAACGGAGGAATCAAAGGTGGGATAATTGAACGGTAGAACCGGAGGTTTCGAAGTTGCTGCCAAGCGAATGATCTCGTTTTTGTACGATGTGTGAACTCCATATCGGAAAGAATCCGGAGATGATTGGAGATCTCCGGACAGAGTCCCGGAGACGTTCTGGTAGGACTGTTGAAACCTGTTTCCTGAGGCCACCGGAGGATAACGTATGAGTAATCCGTAGACGTCAAGGACAATTGACAGTAAGCCGTTGGAGAACACAGATCTCCGGAGGTCATCGAAGGATGACCTACGATAAAACGTGTGAACTGGATAATCCGGAGGCGATCGGTGAAGCCGGAGGAAAGCATAGGTCTCCGGGGGCCATTGGAGGAAACTACGGGTGACCCGGAGAAGCCAGAGGCGGTCGGGTCTCCGGAGATTATCGGAAGATGGCCTACTTGTAACCCGGAGGAGAACGATGGACTACAGGTGAGATCAAAGGCAAGATTCGGAGGAAGCCGGAGGAGAATGCAAGTCTCCGGAGGCTCCGGAATAGATGCAGATGTTGTGCCCATGATCAATGAAGTGAATCCGGAGGACATTGGTCGAAAGGTTCGACCAGGAGTTTTGGATGCACAAGGAAAGTTTTCCTGACTTGCGACGTGGAAATGGATCTGAATTCCACGGAGTCCAAGAAATGGCGTAACTTCGAAATGATTGTTGAAAGGCGAAGACCGAAAAGGGCGAGGATGAACAATAAGGCTAACAGCCTAAAGATAAAATTGGGAAAGAGGTTATTTGGTCTCTTGAGAAGAGCAATCCAACGAGCGGAAGCCAAGCAATTGCTGGAGCGCCCGGAAGACCGTGAAGCGAATAGCCTCGGGGTATGACCGGAGATTACACAGAGCAATATTGCTCCGGAGGTTACCGGAAGTAAAGTGCTCCACGGATGTCGACGAGACAACCGGAGTGAGCGGAGAGGTGTCCGGAGAGTATCCGGGACGGTGTCCGAAACCGGAGAGTGTCCGGAAGGACGTCCGGAAGATGGTGACGAGTCAAGATCCGGAAAAGAGAGACAGATGTCTCGGAGATGTTCCGGAGGAACGGAATGACGTTCCGGAGGAACGATGGCACGCAGGCCGATGAGACCGAAGGGACTCGAGGTGGTGGCGTTAAAATTGTCGGTATGAGCAGCGGAGGGTGTCGGAGCTCCGGCGCAGCATTGCTCTACCCGTGATTGGGTACCGAACCAATATCCGACATTGCTGCCGGTCGTGTGCACACTAAGCCCCATGTGAATAAGGAACAGATCAGTTGGAAACTTCCGACTAGTCAATCAACGGATTGATACGGTGGAGTTTGCCGGTATCCAGGAACCAGATTGATGGGGAATCAGAATCGATGACGCCGAGTTCCGAATAGGAACATCACCAGATGATGGAATTATGACAGACGAGGCTGCCGATTAGAGGGAAGAAGATGCCGATGAGATCCGGAGGGGAGATTATATCCGGAACTTCCGTGAACGGAGCAAAACCCATAGATTCACAGATAAGTAAAACAAACAGATCCGGAACGGAGAGGGAGTCTCCGGTCGGAAGTTGAAACCCATGGCATTTCTGAGATGATAGAGATAATGAGATCATAGGTCCGGCTCATCAGAGCGGGACTGTCGTGAGAGTGGAAAAGAATGGATGCGTGGTTATGATGAACTCAGAAATGCCTCCGGGGGCCGACGCGGACGACCGGAGCGCGAGTTTTCGAGGCTGCTGGTCAGTTAGGCACTGATATTGGTCGGAAAGGTGGATTTGGCAGATGAGGTTGCGCCGGAATGAGCCGGACACTTCCTACACTCGGCAACTTGATGTCCGGAGCCTCCGCAGTACATGCAAAGACCCCGGGCCTTCCGTCGTTCGTTTTCCGCAGGGAGAATCCGTCCGTTTTTACCGAGTAGCTTGTTGACAGACTCCGGAAACTTCGGGTGACGAGCCCCGGAGACTCCGGAGACTCGACCGGAAAGTTCCGGTGCTGCGGACTGCGGTACGGATGGTGTCGAAGACGCGAAACTAAGGACGGGAAGTGCCAGTGACAGGGTGCCAAAATCAGAACTGCCGGAATCTCCTCCGAAGGATCCGGAATCATCCGGAAGTTGAGTATCCTCGACTTCGCCTTGCTCTTCATCGATTCGCTGCCAGTACCAATAGTCGATACGGCGTGCGATTGCGCGGACACCTGCTAAAGAGCTCGGATAGGTGTACTGATCCATCTCCGAGGTGATCCGGAGAGGGAGAGCGGCGCGGAGAGCGTGACTGAGAGCGGAATCGCTCCAATCGAGGAGAGAAGCGATTTTGTCGAAGTTTGCGAGGAATGGGATGATCCGATCGGAATGTTTCATCCGGAGGCGTCGGAGCTGATCCTCTGCGTCGCCGGTCGGATCCGGAGGACCGAATACGTCGAAAAACTCCATGATGAACAAGGAAAAATTCCCTTGCCATGGAAGTTCCTGCTGCGGGCCGGAGGTTGTGAATAGGCGTGCAGCGTCACCCCGGAGGAACGACAAGATGAATAAGTTCTTGTCGTCGTCCGTGCGGAAGTCCCGAGGACGCTCCGCAAAATGCAGGTAGCATTGGGCTAGGAAGGGATGGAGTTTCGAGGGATCGGTTCCGTAGAAGAATTCCGGATTCCGGAGGTTAGACCGGAGCGAACGAGGAGCTGCGTTGGAGGAGTATAGAATGATATCCGGAACTCCGTCCGTGAACGCAGATGAGCTCGGAGGACGCGATGAAAGGAGATTGGTGTGATGGGAAAGATTTCCGCCGATGCTGTCATGAGTGCCATGGAAACCGTAGTCCGACGAACCGGAGTACGACGGAGGATCCACCGGTGGTTGGATATGATGTACCGGTTGGCAATAGTGATGGAAGACAGCGGATGGGACGGGATAAGTCTGTCCGGTCTCAGCGCTTCCAGAGAACACTCCGGAGAATCCCGAAACAGGAACCGGAGGTTCCGGAGGATACGCCAAGGGTCGTGGAAAGCCGGTATAGACCTGATGAAAACCCGAGCTCCATGGACCGATTGGACTGGAAGTACCCGGAACAGGGTACGGGGTCCATGGATTGGCAGAAAATACGTCGGAGGACGAAGTCGACTCCGAGGCATCACAAGGTGTGGCAGTGTTGTGACCGAGGTGACACTCCTCAACGCCCAGCGGAGAGTCCGCTAGCGATGGAAAGACAAGAGGAGTGGTGCCGGAGGAAGAATAAGACATAATTGCCAGCCAAGACAGGGAGTTTGATTATACTGTTATATACCGTGCCGGAATGGACCTAGAACGAGATGGAAGATGGGCCGGAGGTTCCGGAGGCTCCGGTTAGGACCGGAGGTACCGGAAAGCCCGGAAGAGGTCCGGTGCAGTATAAAGGAAGGATAGCAACACCACAGGGGGTTAAGGGTGAGCTAACGCCTTGACTGACGGATAACCGGAAGTCGAGGTACCGGAGGCGATAAGGAGGTACAAAGACGAATCAGATCGAGAGGAAGAACCAGGCAACGATTAACGTTAATAATCAAACTGAAGTACATGAAGTAAAGACGTAGTATTTAAGTGGAATACCTAATTGTATTCCCAAATAGGAAGGAGAGTGGTTCATGACAATAAGACAAGTCATGAGGTCTGATGATATGTTGTGAGACAATTAAACGGAAGATGAGAAGACGGGTAAACGGGAAACGCTCAGTAAGCCTTCATTGCGTAAAAACCCGATGCTTCCGGAAGGTCCGGAGGCTCCGGTATATGACCGGAGCTCCGGAACCTACCGGAGCGACCGGAAGGTCGATGGGAGGCTTTGGGATGTTGCATGGATATAACACGCTCCGAATCAACCTCCGGTATCTCCGATTTCCGCAGCTCTTCTCCGGAGCCCAATATTCCAAATACCGAGTTACGACCATTAATCCCTATCGCTCTCGTTGCAGTCGAGATTTCTCCTGCTTTCGAGCTGTCGGGATACTTCGATCCTCCCACCTTCCGGTGGTTCTCTGGCCTTTCCGGGGCTCTCCGGTAATTTCCGGAGTTCTCCGGCGCTTACCGGAGTGACTCAGAGGATGTGGAATTGTCGGCAGACGATGGGACGTCTACCCTTAAGAGGGGGATAAGCCTATAAAAACTCCGATAATTTTCAACTTTTCTTCGCAAGAAGTGCAGACTATTGATCAAAAAGTCAGCATACCACGCGGAACACATCCTCTCAGTCCATGTCGTTTTGCCTTCCTCTCTGCAGACGGCACAATTGCGCTCGCTATTCGATTTCAGATCCAATCAATCTTCAACCAACTACCACTACGCATTCCAGGGCATCATTCATCGGTATTCCGGTATTCCGGTCTTGTTCCGGACATCGTTCACCCTCCGGACCATCCACCAATTATCCAACCGGTACCAGAACCATCCGACAACCCTTACCCATGCATCAACGGATCCTTCCGTGAGCTCCGGATCCTCCGGAACCTCCGGAGTTTCCAGACATAGTGGTCGACAACCTTCTGTTATCCATATGGCATCTGCACATCTGGGTGCATCAATCTGTCTATCCGATTATTCCACCCATCTTCGCCCATCCCTTCACTTCCGGGCACATATTGAGTATTATCTGATTCCCCGAGAGTCGTCACGATCAACTCCTGCATCGGTACTCAATTCACATCACCTTCTCTTATCCCATTCGGGATCTTGGGCAACTTCATTTAAATCACTCATCTGCCCAACCACTTTCCCTTCTTTGCTGCCTATCCATTGGTATACTTCCGGATTGCCTCCGGTACACTTCCGGAATCACTCCGGTACTTTTCCGGGTAATTCCTCTGGAGTCCTTCCGGCTCTCTGTCTATTCCTTCCGGTTTCCTTTCGGATCGCTTCCGAATCCTTCCGGTTCCCTTCCGGCATCACACTCCTTATCGACAGACGCAGTGGACCAATCAACATCCTGATTTAGTCATTTTTCCAATCAATGGAATAACACTCCTCTTATCATTCATCAATATTCCAATCATTATCATTTCTCCAATTATTCATTCGTTAAATCCGACAGTTCCTACAGTGGAACCCAACCCGTATCACATACGATGCGTTCCGGTTCCGGAACTGCTCCGGAACGTTGCTTTTCTATTCCGTCACATCGGAATCCTCACCATTCCTCCTCCGGACCCTCCGGATCCTTTCCATTTCACTCAAGTTCAACATAAATCAACTCAAGAAAAAGATTTCTTCCAAATCCACAAATACAAAACATTCATTATTTACAATTGTCTCTGTATTGTCCATTGGTCACTTTGGACCCTCGTCTTCACCTCCGGACGCCTCCGGCTTTTCTCCCGGAGCCTCCGGCTCCCCCATCTCCTCGTCCTCGTCATCCAGGACAAACACCCCGCCTTCCTCGTGGAATCCCGCTGGCGCTCCCGGTTGGAGCACCAAGGTCTGGAAACCCCGCTCCTCCGACTCCCTCTTCACCCGTACCGGAGCCTCCGGTACAGGCGGCGGAGTGGGAGGCGGAGGCGGCACTGGCTCAGGATCGGGCTTGAAAGTAAGGACCGTGATTGTCCTCGCCTCTGCCTGGCCCGTGGTGCGTTCCTCGGGCGTTCCCTGCCCCTCCGGCACCTCTGCCACATCCAGCTCCACAACTTCCCCCATTTCCTCCGTCTCCGCGGGTGCTTCCGGGGCTTCCGGAACCTCGGGGACGTCCACGTCCATCCTCTCATCCTCCCCGTCGTCCGTGGACCGGAAACCCTCCGGCCAGGATTCGGAACGGGCTCGGGGCGCAACCGGAGCTTCCGGTTCCGCCTCCGAGTCCTCCGACTCGACGGGTTCCACCTCCTTCTCCGCCACCTCGGGACTTCCGCGCTTCATCAACCTCCGGCGCTTCGCCGGGGGTGCACCCTCGTCCATCTCCGGCTCCTCAGCGGCCAGGTCGAGCTCCGCCGCCTCCGCAAGGGAGAAGTCCCATTCGGAGGCCTCCATATCGGCCGCCATCCACCGGAGCATCCGCTCAACACCAGGCGGCACCTCCCGACCACTCTCCGGCGCTGCGAGCGTCTTGAGGATAAGCTGGCACGCCCGGTATGCCAGCTTATAGCGCAACATATTGCGCCCCACCTGCTCCCCGAGGTATCCGACGTGGGTATCGAGCTCCCGGAGCTTCTCTCGCACACTTTCCTTGCCCTCCGCCTTCCGGGCCCTCCGTTCCCGTTCCTTCCTCGTGCGAGCCCGCACCTCGCGGTCGCTCCGGTCGCCCCCGACGTTCCGGGTGCTCCGGCGCGTCCGCGAGGGCCCCGCGACAGGTCCGGAACCCTGTCGATGGGCCTTCACCATCTCGCGCTTGTTGATGCGCGGTGGACCGAGGGGGCGGGCGCGGCTGCAGTGGATGTGCTTAGCGCGGCAGCGCCGGCACGCAGTGCGTCCGTATTCCACGACGCACACCTCACTGCTCTTGCGGCAGGAATCGCAGGCTAGGAAAAAGCAAATATTAGGTTAGTACCGGAACCTCCGGTATGGACTGCGACGTACCTTTGTCTCCTTCCTGCTCCACATCACTATCCACCTCGTCATTCAAGTCGTCGTCATTCTCCTCCTCACCTTCCGGACCTTCCGCGCGCTCCGGGGACGCCGACTTCAACGTTTCGATGACGGGCACGTCATCGAACTCCGGAGCCTCCGCATCAAGGAGCTCCAAGTCGTGCACGAGCTGGAGAGCTCGCGCAGCCTCCTCGCTGGCGACCTCCGCCCGTTGCGCGGCCTCCTGCGCCTGTTCCTCGTAGGCGGAGATAAGGCGAGCCCGGCGCTCCTCGCGCTCCTCGTAGAAGCGCTGCGTTGCCTCGTCGCGCAGCTCCGACGTCGTCGCGCGAGCCTTCCCCTTCCCGGAGCTCTTCCCCTTGCCGGCGTCGTCGCGATCGTCGCCCGAGCCTCCATCGTGCGTGCCGTTGTCGCTTCCGCCGTGTTGCATTGTGTTGTGTGTTTGGTGACCGGAGGTGGTGGTGGTAGGAAAGAAAGAAACGTCTGAGTCAAAACCAACAGCACGTGACTTTTTGATCTTGTTTATTTTCCCACGCTCCTTCATTGTTCGACCAACTCGTCATCTCTTGGGTTCCTCATGGGAGAGGAACCTAAGAGGGGGATACTGTTATATCCATGCAACATCCCAGAGCCTCCCGTCGACCTTCCGGTCGCTCCGGTAGGTTCCGGAGCTCCGGTCATATCCCGGAGCCTCCGGACCTTCCGAAAGCATCGGGTTTTTACGCAATGAAGGCTTACTGAGCGTTTCCCGTTTATCCGTCTTCTCATCTTCCTTTTAATTGTCTTACAACTTATCATCAGTCCTCATGACAAGTCTTATTGTCATGAACCACTCTCCTTCCTATTTGGGAATACAATTAGGTATTCCATTTAAATACTACGTCTTTACTTCATGTACTTCAGTTTGATTATTAACGTTAATCGTTGCCTGGTTCTTCCTCTTGATCTGAGTCGTCTTCGTACCTCCTTATCACCTCCGGTACCTCGACTTCCGGTTATCCGTCAGTCAAGGCGTTAGCTCACCCTTAACCCCCTGTGGTGTTGCCATCCTTCCTTTATACTGCACCGGACCTCTTCCGGGCCTTCCGGTACCTCCGGTCCTAACCGGAGCCTCCGGAACCTCCGGCCCATCTTCCATCTCGTTCTAGGTCCATTCCGGCACAGTATATAACAAAGTGCTTGGCGTTTGCAGAGTCAAATGCATGAGTATTTGGGTATCGTACTTTACATCGTTCCAATCATTCAACATGCTAACAAAAACATTCGCATCATCCCTGCCAGTGTCCAAGTTTAGCCTGCAAATAACGTGTCAGTGCCAGTCTGAAAAGGAAAGGGACGGACATACCCTTGACAGGTTCAAAATCACTGCTCGGTCCTCCGAAAAATTGTAGCGCGCGTAGTGGCTGACGATAGAGTTTGGGTCGATGCTGACGACGGTGTCCGACATTTTCGAGGAGTATGTTGCCGCCGGAAAATGGGGGAAGGCTCTGAACGGATCATTCTTGCCTTTGGGAAGGGGGGCCTGATGCTGGACATTGAATCGCACTTCGTCCTTGCCGTTCGCATTCACAATGATCTCCTCGATACTCCCCGCCCAGGTCTTCCCAGAATCATCGAGATACAGAATGAGACTGTTACCAAGATGTGTCTGGGCTCTGGAGTAGTTCACCCCGTCGTACTGATAATGTGCAGGGCGATGTTTGACAGATTTGGTCCTGGACTTGACCTGCGGGTTTCTATCTCCAAGGTTGAGGCCAAGGTGGAGAGTAAAGAGCCGATAGAATTCGCGGAGGGCAGCCGGACAACCTGGCCGATTTATCCACTGGCAAAGGTTTGCACTACAGATCCAGGTATTCATAATTGTTGCTTCATGTTGGCCTTTCTCATTGTGAGCATTTGTTGAATTTGACAAGGGGAACAACTTACCACCGAGATGATCGTTCGAATTTATCTTGCCTAGTTCCCCAATAAGGTGTTCAGTGGGGAAGGCCCACCAGTTCACTACTGGTCCGAAGGAATGCATGAAGTCGTAAACATGCAACGACACGTGAGGATTTGTCCTGGTTTTGGGAGTGATTGTATGAGGATATAGGTTTTGAAGAGTTCCGAGCCATTCCTTGACGCACTCGCGGTACGCTGTGGCGCGTGTACCCGACGTTGCATAGCGGCAAGCAATGGTGATGGCTTGGTACAGTGCCATGCTATGGGCAAGAAGCCTGCGGAAATGGGCTGCGTTGGTCCCTTCCTGCTCCGCCCATAGAATGACGAGGGCAATGGGCAGGTAGATAGTTTCTGTGGTGCGCCATTCGTCTGCCTTGATGGAACCAGCGCCCGCCTCTCCGAAGTTCTTGGGGACATGATTGATCCACGCAGGAGTGGTGGTATTAGCAATGACGTCTTGGATGAAACGGATGTCATCCTGGGTGATGGTTTTCGGGCGGGGAACGTAGTTGGGTGTTATATCCGTGCATTGTCGGACCGGTCGGCCCGGCTGCCCCGGTCCGGCAATTCCCGAGAGGGTTTTCACGCTATGAAGGTCTACTGAGCGTTTCCCTTCTAATCACTGATTACTCATCGGGCTGACAGACTTGTATTTCTCCGAGGCCTTATTGTCAAGTCCGACTTCTTTCTCGGGCGTACTTACCAAGCCCGAAGTCCTTTATTGTTTAACCTTACTAAGTCACCTTGCTACCTTATTGTTTAACGTTTCTTACTTACCAATATCTCGCACGCTATTGTATTCAATAGACAATAGCGTACTTAGTCTAAAAGCTAGTTAGATATGTTTTGTACTTCAGTTTGATTATTGATTGTTTCTTCGCTATCTCGGCGTTGGTCGAGCCTCTGCCTTCATCCTCTATTCGGACTTCAACTCCAAACTCCGAACTCCGTGACTCCGGACTATAGTCTTGTGCGGAACTGCGGACCGAATAGTCGCTCACTCTATTCTTTGTAGTGTTGCGAGAAACCGCGAACTCCGAGGTCGGACTTCATCGACCTTGGCCTGACTCGACATATAACAGTATAATCAAACTCACCTATTCGGTTCGCCATGTCTGGATCATACTTCAATCCCAATCTCTTCACACCGGGCAATACCGCCCCTAACCCTTTAATTCCGACACACCAACACCGAGAACGTCGAGAATCCCGACTTTTTTCTAACATTCCTACTCTCGGTCAAAATCCAGTTCAACCACCTACTTTCGGCCAATCTTCAGAACAACCTCCATCTCCTATTGTCTTTCATCCCATACCTCGTCTTCGTTCGGCATCAGTTCCAAATACCGCGCCAGTTCCGCTTCTCCGTCGGGGTGCAACTCCGGTGACTCCATCCCCGATTGGAATCCCTCCAGCTCAGATGAGAGTGCCCTCCGTGGCCTCTATTCAGGAGGTAGATACCGAGGAGGCTCCAGCCCCGGAGCCCGAGGCAGAGAACCCCGAGCGCCCTCCGACTCGGAACACCGAACCCGAGGAACCTGTAGGAGGTGCCCCCGATGGGGGTGACGACGGGGATGATGATGGTCCTGGTGGGCCCGGCGGTGGTGGACCTGTCCCTCGGCGTCGGCCTCGGACTCCGGACGACGCCGAGATCGGTGCTCGGATTTTCAGCGGACTCAACGATCTTACTACCGTCCTTCGGTCGCTTTCGGGAGCTAATTCGGGTCCTGTTCGGAGTTCACGATCCAACCTCCGCAACCCCGAGCCTTTCGACGGCTCGGACCCCTCCAAACTTCCTTTATTCCTCTCGCAATGCGGACTTCACTTCGCTGAGCGAGTTCAGGACTTTCCTTCGGACGACGACCGCATCATCTTTGTCCTTTCATACTTGAAAGGGGCAGCGGCCGCTTGGTTCCAACCCGCTATGTTTGCCACGGACAGTACTGTCCCCGACTGGGACGGCAACTTTTCACTCTTCATTCAGGAGTTGATGTCGGTCTTTGGACCGCATGACCCTGTCGGAGATGCCGAAAGCAAACTCCGAACGCTTGGATGAAGCCCTCAGACCCGATCTCGACCTACATCGTCGAGTTCAACACCCAGGCAGCGATGACTCGCTGGGGTGAAGCGGCACTTCGGTCCCAATTCTACGAAGGATTGCCTAGTCGGATCAAGAACCAGCTCGCGGTGCTTGATCCTCCGACAAATCTAGTCGGACTTCGGACTTTGGCACAGCGCATTGATTAGCGCTATTGGAAGCGAGAGTCAGAGAAGAAGCGCGAAGGCAACCCCGACTCAACCCCGAACACCGCGTCTCGGTCTTTGGGTCACGGTGGTGGCGGCGGTGGAAAGAGACCACAACAAACTCCGAAATCCACCAACAATCCTTCCTCGGCATCCGTCTCGTCGTCCGGAGCAGCCTCGGGGTCCGCAACCCCGAGAACTCCGAAGCCCTACGCCGACAAGTTAGGCAAGAACGGCAAGATCACGGACACCGAGCGCGCTCGGCGTTTGAAGGAAGGGTTGTGCATGTATTGTGGTGGGCAGGGACATCAGGCATCAGATTGCAAGAAGAGGACTACGCCTTCGCAGGGTCGGGCTTATTCTGCCGCGACTCCGAACTCCGAAGTCCATTCCGTACCACCTGAGTCAAAAAAATGACCAGCAACTCCGAAACTCCAGCACCCGTTCGGAGTTGCGTTGACTCGCTCGGAGTGCCCACGGAAGAAGTCTATCTCAACGCGTCCTCTCTTTCACCTAATGCCTTATACCTCAATCTCTATGCTACTACTTTATCGGACTCACTCGCCTCGGGACTCGACACCATTTTACGGACACTTATCGACTCGGGGTCGTCACATTGTTTTATTTCTTCAGACATTGTAATGAAGAACGCATGGCCTGACCTCCGAAATACGTCCGATCCGGTTGCGATACCTCGATGGCTCGTCCTCTATTATCAAAAAGCAGATCACTCTGTCAATCCGATTTCCAACCGGTGAAGCCCATTTAATGGAATTCTACGTCACCCGTCTTGATTCACCTTCTGAACTGGTTCTTGGATACAACTGGCTCCACCGCTTCAATCCGTTGATTGACTGGTCGGCAGCTAGTATCTCTTTCCGTTCCACTCCGCTTGGTCCATCTGTGTCGACACCACAGGACACTAGTCCTGCCTCAGTTCTGCCGGACTCCGAGTTGTTGAACAACTCCGAGCCGACTCCGACGACTGGCTTACCAGCGTTCGGAGTTGTACCAGAAACCCCGACGATGTCTTTACCGGACCCCGGTCCTTCTATGGACTCCTCTTCGGGCTTTACCAGCCCTCCGATCTCCACACCCTTGGTTTCACTCGTCTCCGCTGCCGCTTACTCCATGATCATCGGACAAGCCGGTACGGTGCAGTATACTCTTCGCGCAACCCCGAAGGCCGAAGATGTCCGCGCTCGGTCCTCGACACTAGCTTCGGACCAGTCGGACTTGCCGTCGGAGTACCATGACTACGCCGACGTGTTCTCGGAGTCCGAAGCGTACAACCTTCCTCCTCATCGGGAGTTTGACCTCCGAATAGACACCGAGGACGGTGAAGTACCGCCGATCGGACATATTTACTCGTTGTCCGAGTCCGAACTCACGGCCTTGCGCGAGTTCATTGACAAGAACTTGAAGGCGGGCTTCATTTACCCTTCGAAGTCCAGTCACGGTGCTCCGATACTCTTCGCTAAGAAGAAAGATGGAAGCCTTCGGCTTTGCGTCGATTACCGAGGACTTAACCGCATTACAAAGAAGGATCGCTACCCTCTTCCGCTCATTTCGGACTTACTCGACGCTCCGGGCAAAGCCCGAATCTATACCAAGCTCGATCTCCGACATGCCTACCACCTTTTGCGTATCGCTGAAGGTGATGAGCCGAAGACGGCCTTTCGGACTCGCTACGGCTCTTATGAGTGGCGAGTCGTCCCCGAAGGGCTGACTAATGCACCCGCGGCCTTTCAACGTTTTGTGAATAGCCTCTTTTCGGACTTGCTCGATATCTGCGTGGTCGTCTATCTTGACGATATCCTAATCTACTCCGACAACTCCGATGTGCATACCTCGCATGTCCGAGAAGTCCTTCGGAGATTACGCGCAGCCGGACTTTACTGCAAACTTCCGAAGTGCGAGTTCGGAGTTACGACTTGTGAATACCTCGGTTACATTCTCTCCCCCGATGGTTTCGCGATGGCCTCGGACAAGGTTGATGCCATTCTTGGCTGGCCGGTCCCTCGGAAGGTTAAAGATATTCAATCCTTCCTCGGCTTTTGCAACTTCTATCGGCGTTTCATCAACGGCTACTCCGACATCACCATTCCCCTTACTCGCTTGACTCGTTCCGGAGTTAAATGGGACTGGTCGGAGTTGGCCCAATCGGCGTTCGAACGCCTCAAGAACGCGTTCTCCGAAGCCCCGATCCTTCACCATTGGGTTCCGGGCCGACAAATCATCGTCGAGACCGATGCTTCGGACTACGCTCTAGCCGCCATACTCTCGATCTTCGGAGATGACGGTGAAATCCACCCGGTGGCTTTTCGGAGTCGTTCCTTCAATCCTTCGGAGTTGAACTATGACGTTCATGACAAGGAACTTCTAGCCATCTTTGATGCCTTCAAAACTTGGCGTCACTATCTCGAAGGCGCACCACTTACTATTGACGTGGTCACTGACCACAAGAACCTGGAGTACTTCTCTACTTCAAAGGTCTTGACTCGTCGTCAAGTGCGCTGGTCCGAGTACCTTTGCCATTTTAATATGGTCATTCGCTTTCGCCCTGGTCGCTTAGGTGGCAAGCCGGACGCATTAACTAGACAATGGGACGTCTACCCTAAAGAGGGGGATAGGGCTTACAGCCAAGTTAACCCTCACAATTTTCGCCCCGTTTTCACTCAGGATCAGTTATCAGCGTCACTCCGAGCCACTTATCTTGAAGAACCAGTCCTTCGGGCTTCGGTCATTATGGACACCTGAGCAGCTTCACTCCGACATTTTAGCCCATCTCCGAGATGACCCCGCGGCCGTCATCGGACTCGGACATGCTTGCTTCGGACTCGGCCGATGGTCTATCGACAACAAAGGCCTTCTCCGACTTGATGAACGCATCTACGTGCCTTTAGTCAACGGAGTTTCGGACGAACTCCGAGTCCGAGTTCTTCAATACCACCATGACCACGTCCTTTCGGGGCACTTCGGACAGAATCGGACTTTGGAGCTTGTGCGTCGGGGTTACACCTGGCCCGACCTTCGGAGTTTCGTTCGGGATTTCTGTCTATCTTGTGTCTTGTGCAAACGCAACAAGAAGCCTAGGCACAAACCTTACGGGCTTTTGAAGCCCCTTCCGGTCCCACTTCGGCCTTGGCACTCAATTTCTATGGACTTCATCGAGGAACTACCTTTATCCGGTGGTTTCAACAACATTCTCGTCATTATTGACCGCTCTTCAAAGCAAGGAATCTTCATCCCTTGCACCATTCACATCACTTCAGTGGAGCTGGCTCAACTCTTTCTTATTCACGTCTTTTCAAAACACGGAGTTCCTTC
Organism: Mycena maculata; assembly: GCA_029448575.1. NCBI lineage: Eukaryota > Fungi > Basidiomycota > Agaricomycetes > Agaricales > Mycenaceae > Mycena > Mycena maculata. The sequence goes on from JARJLG010000322.1 coordinate 66,842, forward strand.
CCACCTCACCTGTGATCGGGGTTCGGAGTTCATTTCGGCGTTCTTTCGGTCTTTGGGCGAGCTGCTTAACATGGAGTTGCACTTCACTTCGGGGTATCACCCCGAGGCCGATAGGCAGACCGAGCGCGCTAACCAGACCTTGGAACAGTACATCCGAATGTATACTTCCTACCAACAGGACGACTGGGACCGCCTATTACCTCTGGCGGAGTTCACATACAACAACTCTCCGAACGCATCTACCGGAGTTTCACCTTTCTTCGCGAACAAGGGCTACCATCCTGCTTTAACCATTCATTCGGAGCGTGATGTGGCTAACACTTACGCTAAAGACATGGCCGTCGACCTTCAAAGTCTTCACGAATTCCTCCGAGAGCAGATCACCTCCGCTCAACTCCGATATAAGGACACGGCCGATCGGCGTCGCAACCCCGGTCCGACCTTTAGCATCGGAGATTCGGCCTACGTCTTGGCAAAGCATATCCGAACCACTCGACCAACTCCGAAGTTCTCCGAGCAGTATCTCGGACCTTATGAAGTCATCGCCAAACCCAGCTCCATGTCCTATACACTTCGGCTTCCGAAGGAGCTTCGGAGTATCCATCTGGTCTTTCATGTCTCTCAGCTTGAGACTCACCTTCCTAATCCTTATCCTTCTCGGGCCCCCGAGCCTCCGGCGGCTGTTGAAGTCGTTGACGGCGAGGAGCACTTTGAAGTTAAGGACATCGTTGACTCAAAGCTAGATCGGAGATTCCGAGTCAAACTCTGTTACAAGCTAGAATGGCTCGGATATGAAAACACCGATGAACAGTATACATGGGTCGGAGCTGACGATGTTCACGCACCAGAACTTGTTGATAGCTTTCACCTCCGATACCCCGACAAGCCGGGTCCGAACTATTAACCTTCGGACATCGGACATTCGGACTTCCTCTTACATCGGCCTTCTCATCGGACATCGGACATCGGACACGACTTCGCATTACAATCAAGAAATTATTCTATATACAACCCCGAGGTTTTCGATTTACAAGTCCTCTTTCGGGATTCCTCCCCACTCCGAACCCTCATCCTCTTCCTCTTCTTCGGCCTCCGGTTCCACCGCCTTTCCTTTGCCTTTCTCCTCAGAGGTCAACCCCGACCCCGAGGCAACGGGGCCCGACCCCGAAGTCTCGGGCTCCTCCACGGCCTTCTCCTTTCCCTTTCCTTTACCCTCGGCCACCGACCCCGAGACCTACGAAACGTCTACATCCATCGGCTCGGGCTTCACCGTCGGGTCCCGAGACCGAACTCCGTCCTCAATGACGTCGTCGCCCTCGAATCCATACCAGATCGTATCCTGATCTGGCTCGTTGTTGGGGTTGTCGAGGTGGCCAACCGTGGAGGGGGCGGGAGATGGAGAGACGGGGACGAGGAACACCGGCAACGGGTACATGGTGAACTCGTCGTCGGCGGACTTGATCCACTCCTCAATTTGGAGGACGAAGTGGTTGAGCTGGAGGCGGCTCAGGCGGTTGCGTCGGTGTTGAGCGCGGATCACATGGTAGCGCTCGGTGAGGTTCTTGACGACCTGCTTGAGCTGGGCGATCTCGAACCAGCAGGCGCACGTCGGAGAGCAGTGGTGGCGAGGGGCGCGATAGCGCTTGGTGGCGGGAGAGGCGGAGCGCGAGCTCGGAGTCCGAAGTCTCGGACCCCGAGGCGACTCGGACGGACGCGCGTGGAACAGCGTCGCGGGCCGCACGACATGCGGGACGACGGGCTGCCTCGGTCTTGAGGAGCCTGCAACCGCGACAGCGTCGGGCGCCGAAGGCCCAGAGCCGCTAGCCACGGTGGTCGCGGAGTTCGGGGGTCGGGGGTCGGAGTCGGTGGCGCGCGACGTCCACTCGCACTTCACCTTCGACTGCTGGCCCTCGATGCAGCCATGGGACTTCCCGATTTTCTTCAAACAAGTCCGTCCGGTGCGGCGGCAGGCTGTCGGTGCTGTCAGCGACGATGCCGACGGACACCGACGTGGGACTTACGATGAGGTGGGACGACAATGTTGGCAGACGACATGGTGGTTCAAGTTCAAGGGGGATTTTAAACTCCGACTCTGAATCGCCCTTCTTATATGTCTTTCGCTTAACACTCCCGCGGCTCCGGAGTTATCGGACTTACGGACATACCGGACTTCGGCCGCCGTCCTCGGATATTCTCGGACATCGGTGATACCGGCGACCGATATTTTCCGGGCGGATCAAACAGGATTAACTCCGAAGACTCTTGAGGGTAAGAGTCTTGAGAGGGGAATACTGTTATATCCGTGCATTGTCGGACCGGTCGGCCCGGCCGGCCCGGTCCGGCAATTCCCGAGAGGGTTTTCACGCTATGAAGGTCTACTGAGCGTTTCCCTTCTAATCACTGATTACTCATCGGGCTGACAGACTTGTATTTCTCCGAGGCCTTATTGTCAAGTCCGACTTCTTTCTCGGGCGTACTTACCAAGCCCGAAGTCCTTTATTGTTTAACCTTACTAAGTCACCTTGCTACCTTATTGTTTAACGTTTCTTACTTACCAATATCTCGCACGCTATTGTATTCAATAGACAATAGCGTACTTAGTTTAAAAGCTAGTTAGATATGTTTTGTACTTCAGTTTGATTATTGATTGTTTCTTCGCTATCTCGGCATTGGTCGAGCCTCTGCCTTCATCCTCTATTCGGACTTCAACTCCGAACTCCGAACTCTGTGACTCCGGACTATAGTCTTGTGCGGAACTGCGGACCGAATAGTCGCTCACTCTATTCTTTGTAGTGTGTTATGTAACGTGCCTGCAAGCTAACACTGTTACCAACTGAGCCAAAAGGCCACTATGACAGGTTAATCCTGTCATAGGCTGCAGACTATATATACATGATTACACACATTTTGCATGCATGTAACAGTGCCCCCCCATTAGGCACTGAGCCCTCGAAGTGCGAAATGATCCTAGAATGGATCCGAGATGTCCCGAAATGGGACGGAAGCCCAGGAATAGGCCGGACCGGGGACAGAACCCCGGGTGCACTTCCAAGAACCACATGATACACAGTAGACCCCTAGGTCACATGATCAACCTGCCGGACGTTGCCGAGTTCAAATAATGACAAATTTCCCAGGTGCTCCAAGCCTGCAAAAGAATGCCACCAAGAGGGATTGAAACGTGCCTGCAAGCTAAAACTGTTACCAACTGAGCCAAAAGGCCACTATGACAGGTTAATCCTGTCATAGGCTGCAGACTATATATACATGATTACACACATTTTGCATGCATGTAACATAGTGTTGCGAGAAACCGCGAACTCCGAGGTCGGACTTCATCGACCTTGGCCTGACTCGACATATAACATTGGGTTCTATAAGCGGCTTTTCCAAACGCTAGTGGGACAAAAGTTTAGTTTAACAAAGAGGCGGGTGTCGCGAGGTGGACTTACCCAGGCGGTTAACAGGTCCACGAGGTGACCTTTAGTCATCCTCACTAGGTGGTCGTGGTGTGGAAGCTGAGTCCATTTCTCTCCCCACAAGTCGAGCGACCAGCATACAAACATAAGGGCCCATTTCGTTTTTGACATCATTTTTTTGCGCAACACCTTTTCTGTGAATTCCTCTCGCTCGAGTTTTGCTTCACCGTCGTCGTCGCTTTCGCTGCCGCTGCTGCGGTCGTCACGGTCTTCGGTAAATGTATCGGTGAAGGAACGGATGAGAAGACGATGGAGAGCCAGGACCTCCTTCTCAAACTTCTTCTTCGACTTCGGCTTGGGGGGTATGAATGGCGATGGAACTGCCACCCGAACTCCATTGCGGAAGGTTTCCATGTTCTCGGGGTCGATCTCGGCGAAGTCGAAGCTGAAAGCGGGCGGAAGGTCCTCGGCCTTTCCTGCAACGTCAGAATTGATTTGCAGGACGTGTCGGGAGTGGTACGACGCCAGGCCCTCCAAACCGCAGTGCATGAATTCGGGGGGGACCATCCGGGGCGGGTTCCAGTACGGGAAGCCTCCACAGTTCGGAATAGCGGAGGCCGTCGGCCTCGTAAATCCTTTTGCGTTCGGCGAGCGTATTCGCATCCCGCCAAGCTTCGGCTTGACTGCGCATATGATCCACATTTCTGACCTTCCAGTTCTCGCAATCAGTTCTGTACGCATGTTTGCGTCCACGACAATCGCAAACGGTGCACAGGATGTGCGAGGTGTGCTGCGCCGCGCCTATAACGTCACGTTGTGCGGGCAGATCGTTGACGGAGAGGATGAAGGCAAGGTCCATGGTGCGCCCAGACTGGCTTGCCCCTGTTTTCAAAAGGTGGATACCGTGTTCCCACCCAATTACCCCAATATCGACCATAGGCCGGAGGTAAGGATTCAAGTGCTCGCCGTGGGGAGTATTGGGACCGGTGAGGATTTGAACGTATAGATTCTCTGGCTTTTGGCGGATGGAAAGCGTTAGATTGCAACAGTAAGCGGTGAGCACCCCAATGGAAGCAGAACTCGAATGTTTCCGACTACCATGGGGTGGGAAGTAGTCGACGCTGAAGCCGAAGAGGAGTCGCATTTTCTTGTTTGGCCCACGATCAATGAAGAGTCCACCGTCGGGTCCAATAAAAGTTTGTATGAGTGTGCCATGTAGGATGTTATCCATGAATTCCGTGTTACCCTGCATCTTGAGCCCCCAAGATAGCGCCTCGTCGCATGCGTCGTCCATCTCCTTCTCAATCTCGGGAGTGGAGAGCAGGCGGGCAAGATAGTCGAGGAATGAGTGAGAGAGGAAGGGTTTGATCGGTCGCGAGCCACTTTTACGGGTGACCAGCAACAGTGTTTCACACTTGGATCGACCTTCGATTCCGACAATATCATTTTCACAATTCGTGGGCCATGTCGGAGTATCAGAAGCCGAAAGAGTGGGGGGGTGGATATGATGGCATGACGGACAGGTTGCATACAGGACAGTTTTGCCGTCCAACTTCAATTTTTTCATTGCGCTGTACAGAGTAGTCGGTACGTCCTTTAGAATCTCCTCCTGGAGCGCATCGTAGGAGGTATTCCCGGCCGCATCTGGCTGCACATGTACCGACATGGCCAGCTTGATCAGGAGCTGTGATAGCGCCGAAAAGGAAGTCTGTATTGATTATCGCGAGACCGAGGATCACGTTGCAGACGAGTCCAAGGACAATCATGATCTGGGCCATGACATCGAGCTGCTGGATGGGATTCTCCGATGTGTATGCTAAGTCCAAGTCAGCTCTTTAATGACGGGAAAGTGGTAACTTGTCCATACCTGAGTCGTAACGCAGAGGCCTGCTTGTCTTTCGGAAGCTTGACAGTAAATGCTTTCAGTTCGCGCTCGAGGATGCGCATTTCATCAACTACTCGCTCTCTCTCCGGAGTTTCCTTCAGAGGTCGCAAGGAGTTGGCTACGATTTCGAGCTCCCGCTGCGCCTGATCCACCGTCTCCCACAAAACATCTTTGTTCTTCGACGCGAGGTCCGCACTCTTCAGGCTTGACATCGTGGTTTGGATTCTAGGTGGAAGGGCTTCCAGGATATCCACATATTGTTGCTGCCGCGTGGATTGTTGAGGGGGTTGTGCGGGAGCATTTAATGCTTCAGCTAACACTGTCTGGATACTCCTCTCTACCTCCGCCAACATGTTAGGCGCAGGGCCAGCTTGAGAAGCACTCGAGGTAGCCGGAGAGTCGGAGATGGAAATGCGCGCCACGGCTTCCGTAAGTGCCCTCTGTAGGTGCGGGTCAGGAACACGGCGACATAAATATTGAAATATTTCAAGTACTCACTGTTGCGTCTAGGTTCACGGGTTCATCTGAGTTCTGACCTGCACTCACACGAGCTCTCTTTTCAGCTTGTTGTTAGAGGTTCAATATAGAATAGACGAAAGTACGCACATATTCCTCTTGTTCACGACGATGGGCCACCTCGTCGGTAACAGTGTGGCACGCAGGACGGCATTCACATTCGCAGTGCCGCGCGCACGGTCGTCCTCTGCGCATGGTGCGAGATGCTTCGTGTGTGGCTCGAAGATGTACACCGAGACACTGGACACTGGTTGGAGCGAAGGGGTTCGCGCCTGTAGCTTTATACGAGGCAGAAACAGATCCACCTTGTTCCGTATGTGGTATTTGCACGCGGGGCAGCATAAAGGAATGTCCATCTTGAATACAATAACCGTGTTTTCTGTTTAGCAACCCGTGGCTAGTCCTTGTCCCCGAAGAATACAAAGCAGGTCGGCATGCGTGGTTGGATTGTTGGGTGATCTACCCCCAAGAATCCCGACCAGGTCAACAATGTCCATCTTGAGTACATTAAACTGGCTTTCTGTTTGCGACCCGCGTTTAGTCCTCGACTCCTTGTTGATTTACCCCGAAGGATACAAAGTAGGTCGACAGGCACTGTTGGATTGCTGGGGGATCTACCCCCAAGAATCCTGACAAAGTCGACAACTCGCGAGCGATCTACACTCGGGAAATTGAACATCGACAGGCACTGTTGGATTGCTGGGGGATCTACCCCCAAGAATCCCGACAAAGTCGACAACTCGCGAGCGATCTACACTCGGAATTGAACGTGTGAGTCAGGACACGCCTAGATCTACGGGGTTTCGGGTGGTGTCTCCGAGTCCCGGCTCGGCCCGGGATCACTGTGATGGTCACGGGTTGACATCTTCCGCGTTAATGTTCCCTGGGCGCATGTCGCCCAGCGAGCACATAACTGACCTTCCTTGAGTGCAGGTCGCTCAACGGATGTTCTGGCTCGCCCAAAATATGTTTTTCTGGGTGCAAGTCACCCAACAAATCCATTGCGGGTAGTGACCCTGACCCGCTCATGCCAACTTTCCGTTGTCGTTTCTTGGGTGCATGTCGCCTAACAAGTGCCAGAACTGACCTTCCTTGAGTGCAGGTCGCTCAACGGATGCCCTGGCTCGCCCAAAATATGTTTTTCTTGGGTGCAAGTCACCTGACAAATCCATTGCGGGTAGGGACCCTGACCCGCTCTTCTGCCTTCACCAGTGTATCAAGTCGTGTATTAGTCAAGTAGGACATATCGATTCAACTGCTCTAGTTCGCGACCGCGGCTTGCACTATGATGAAATCCTGGCCCAGGGGACCCTGAGCTCTGCTGTCCATCACCGCGCGCAATGGCCTCACCTTAGCCTCCAAGTTCTGGTATACAAATGCTACGCATCCCAAAACGACCAACGCTTTTGCGATCCAGATGAGGGTCTCCCAGAGTGTACCCGTTTTACGAACTGGCTGGGCTCTCTTCCAGACGAAAATTTCCTCCGAGCAATCCAAGGCGCGGGTCTGGGCCGCAAAGATGACGGATACGTCTTCGACCTCCGCGGTCTACAAGAACTATTGAATCGGCTGCCGTGTGTTAGAAATGAAAGGGACTAACCGCCACCACTTGAACCCACTCCGTCGACCCCACACTCAGCGTCGCAAGCTTTTCGCTGGAGCGGGTATCGAAGACGTACACGCACCCATGGTCGCTGCCGCAAACGAGAGTGGTACCATGCTCGCCGAAACGGACCTTCCTTGGACGTGCATTCACCCGCGTGCGGCCAATCTCGTATGTCTTCGACTTGATCTGGTCAGAGAGCCGGAATAGGGCGGGGCCAGATGTGGGGTCGTCGAGGCAGAAGACAGTCGTGTCGCATCCCCTGTACTCCCTCGTAATCCGCCCTGCGAGGCGGCAGCTGGTGGATTCGTTATCAGGAGGAGTGGGAATCGGAATCGGAAGGCCCTTGGAAGCTCCGCGTCCTGTACGTGCTCGAGGCGACTGACGGTAGGGATTTGACTGGGAACGATGAGCAGGGCGTGAGCACAGACACGCAGACACCAGCCTACGAAACGTTGACGACTTGTACCCGTCCTAGCGTATTCATTTTGTTTGGCGATTTGAGATCGTGGGCGGAAAGCCGGCCCGTGTTTCAATCCGGCAACCCAATGTTGCTTGACGGCCCCGGAAGCAAGCAACGCGTCACGTGTAGTCTGGAGAGTTTCGACCAGGATTTAGCTGTCATTTAATCAAAGCTGATCCCATAGCCCGCATACTCGTAGCCCGCATACTCGTCCTTCCTGGATCCATACGTTCCTCACTTAAATTCAGCAGCACCGCTGCAAATCTCGGGAATGTCCACTGCGATCCTAAACTCCCGAAGTGTCCAGCGGTGATCCCAAATTTATGTGTACAAGTACAACAGAGACCCGGCACCACGAGGCTGCTGACTGCATCATATCTGACGTGATCAGTTTCGATACACGTTCTCGTCTTGCTCCCCACTCATCTTCTTCCACTGCCCCCCACTCAGTCTTCTCCTTGATATTCTCAATGAAATCATCTCTCGAGGACGCGTTGAATCATTGAGCATTTGGGTTTATTGCCGTCGGTGTGTGCCCGATTTTTCCAGATTCCTGTGTCCTCGCGTATTGTCTGTCAGGCGGGAACCGGTACGCACAGATCCACTTATAACGTCAACATGTATTTCCTGAACACATCTTTGTTCAGATTTTCAGGGAACGTGAGTCTCGTCGACTCGTTTGACAAATGAGCACGCGTGACCTTCCCCCTGTTCAGACAACTGGAATTTGGTTGACCCAGGCGTCCATTCACCCCACCGAGCGTGTCAGATCCTATGCCGCCAATGTACTCATTCCTTGTTTGGCGGTTCTAGGCTCAATTCATGTATTTGTGCAACAAATGTATGACCACTGCCAGTTACCAGTCCAACGCTTCCCACGCCAACTCCATCGTGCTCGTCTCTGCGCATGTAACCAACCTAACTTTGAGCGTCGTGTCTGGGGTCGCAACTGTCGGCTTCATCCACGACGGTGCAAATCACGAAGTCTCTGTCACGAAGGAGGTCATTCTAAGTGCATGCAGGTATGCATTCTAGTTCCACATTCCCCTCCAGCTAGTTCGGGAGTCATTTTACTGCCCCGCGATACCGTATTATTAGGCTTTCAACTCGGTATAGTCTGGATCGGTTTAGGGGCACATTGATTCATGCGACCACAACAGAATGCGCGCAGACGGGCTATCTATTTTGGTACCGTCAACATTTATTATTTTCTGACCATCCTTGATCAAATTTTACGGAGCGCGAGTGTCGTCTACTCGTTTGAAAAATGAGGACGCATGACCTTTCCCTTAGTCAGACAAATGCAATTTCGTTGACCCCGATGTCCATCCACCCCACCAAACGCGTCAGATCCTACACCACCAATGTACGCCATACTTTGTCCGGCGGTTCTGGGCTCTATTCATATCAGTTTCATCTGACGGATACATTTCCAGCTCCAGCCCCATCGTGCTTGTCTCTGCGCATGTTACCAAGGTGGTCTTGAAAGTCGACTCCGGAGTCGCAACTGCCGAAAAAGTCATTCAAGATCCACACCTAGTTATTAACTATTCGAAAGGGCAATCATGTCACCCCAGGAGAGTCCATGGCCGGTGGCTTTGAATTACGAATGTAGATTATGGAGCTCTCCGGGATTGAGGACCCAAACGTTCTGATGAAGGCCTACATCGATGTCAAAGTCGTCCTCCTTGGTAAGTTGTCCTGACTCCGAGCTATGGTGAGCGTCCAATATTCCCGAAGAATTCTGATCTGCCAAGCAATATGGACATTCGCAAAGACAAGGAGGACGCATGCCTGGCCTTCGGTTATTTTAAGGATCCAGCTACAGCAGCGCAACAATTCTCGGACTAGTACGCACGGTTCAGCTAGGCAGATTTTGTGGATGTTGAATGATGTTCGTCGTATGGCCAACTTCATGGAACAGGCGTATTCGGGGCGCCATTCGCATTGATTACGTTGGTTCCATTAGTGTCGATCTCCCTAGATGCGGCGGAACTTCAGAGGATCCCGGTGGCCTCTGGAAAGTATTCAAATGCCCGCCCCAACCGGCCCAACGCGTCGCGAAGCAAGAGCCCTCCTCCGTGGCAGCTATCGCTCAAGTTTTCACTTTGAAGGCCAGTTGGTGTCCCTAATTCCTGAGACTACGTCTCCACTGGCATTTCCTTCATTCCAGAAGCACCGAACCCAGACCCCACATACATCACGGCGCACGCTCGCTAGTTTGATGAACCCATCTCCCGGGGCTGAATTGAGAGTATGATTCGCTCGACTCTCTGCGTTCACCGCATTTGTGGATGATTGGGACCGGCAGCACGTCAACTCCAACAATCCCTTGATCATCTTGCTATTGACCCTCGCCACTTTGAGTCGGACCCTTCGGAATTTTCCGCAGGCCCAAGGACCAAGGTCGTACATGTCAGTGGAGGGGCAAGATTCCGGCGGTTTGTACGTTCAATATTGGACACCATGAAGAAAGTGTTGACTCACGTATTGAGGTCGACTCCAACACCCTCCCCCGTTTTCCTTGAGGAATGCCCTGGCACTCGCCACATCAAGCACAAGTTCACCCCATCTATCCAATGGAACTTCTCGGCAGGTCGTATCGACCATCACTCCATTGTTTTTCCCCAGCAGTTGGATTCATGCGTAGCGTTTGCCGTCGCGGACCATGGAACTGCAAGACTGAATGACAAGAATATCACTCGGTCCTGGAATAAAGGAAAGGTTGGTGGTGAGGGTCATGATGGTTTGCTGAGGTCTCATGACGTTCATCGCTTGCCAGTAAGCGCAATATCATTGAAAATATGACCCTGAATGAATAATGAATTCCACAGGTCCCCACAATTGCATCGGCTTCTCGCAGAAATGAAGGCGCTGCTCTTCGCGTTGATCCGCGCATTGAGTTTGGGGCTGCGGTGCCCGAGGCCGACGTAGAATATACTGCGACCCTGATCCAGCGGCCCGTCCTTAGGAGGCCCATGTTGTACTTATACGTACTCGTTTCAAATTCTTTGATATCATCGGGGTCCGGGGAATCGGGATTGAGCCTTGATTGAGCCCTTTATTCTCTTACTTATTCCGTGGGCCTTTGCCGACAAAAGAGACGTGGTAATCCCTGGGAGCGAAAATAAGTTTCAACTCCGGCCAAATGAGAACACATCGGCGTTGAGTCGTCCGGATTTAGAGTTACGGTTGAGGTCGGGAGTTACAACCGCATGCGTGGCATGTGTGCTCATGCTTTCCATCAATGGCCCAGCCAAAGCGCAACGAATCAGAGTCTCACTTCATGGTCTGATCTCTCCGCGGCGGCCATCGAGCATGCTGCAGGAACTGTCGCACATGGACCGCATCACCCAACTCCCGGATGGAACACAGCAGCTTCCTCACCATCATGTCTCGCACGATCACTTACCTCGCGCGCCAATTTCATCCAAGTTGGCGCAGACATTCCTAACCAAGGAGCGCAATCCGGAGAAGTACGACACGCCGGACGTGTTTGAAGGTATTCCCGTTACGTATCTGACCTGGCGGATGCCCTTGTAACTTTAGTGTTCAGTGAATAAAAAAGAGCTGGTTACGGATGTCATCGTGAAAGCGAAGCAGGTGGAGTATCTGATCAAGTCGTTGCCCGAGCCCGAGCGAGAGGAAGAGCAGGTGAGATGCCCAATCGTTTGATATTGCACATGATGAATCTGCCAACTGCAGGCGAAACGGCTGCGGGCGCTAGATGAAGAGATGACCGTTGCGAATGACGCGTATATACAGGCCGTGGCGCGATCCAGTGCGTTCGGCATACATCTTTGATTCTGTGCCGGCTCTCAACAGACCCTCAGAGGATCTACACGTGCAGATAACGGACGTACTGCGTTTAATACCGGAGACTGACACGGGACTCGTGGATATGCTCCATTAGACCCGGCATTTACCTACCTACCTACCCATTTGGTGTCCTTGACAAGATCATGACTCTACGTCGATCATTTCCGCCGCCGATGAATGTCAGCATAACCTCCGACTTAAAGATTCCTTCGATCTGTCCGGACGACATATTCCTCCGATCTGGATACGAAGAGGAACTGTTATACAGTATACGTACTGAATGCCCTGACATTGGATTGTGATCGATTCAGTCTCGCTGAACACAAAAAAAGTATAAGATAGGACATTGGAATGACTAGTTCATTAAGTCTTCCGTCCGTTCGCCTCTCAATCAATGAAGGCCCTCGATGTTCGCATGTCCATCGAAGCTCCCGATGCTTTCCCATACCACGACGTCGAGTTGTTTTGCAGAATTCAGGACCAACTCGTAATCGGCCGGTGATGCGAACGGAGTGTATAGGT